>VZTZ01018449.1:1091028-1121169 GCA_013400955.1 Drymodes brunneopygia
GGTAGAGCCTGGACAGCTGCGGACGGAGCTCATGGATAGAGGACGCTTGGCAGGATAACCCCGCGATGGCTGCCCAGTCGAGGTATGGCATTAAGTAACTTTGGTCGCGCCCGGTGCATCTCGCCGGGGGTTGGGTTTGTGATGCCCTCCTCAGGCTCACTTGGCTGTGGGGTTTTACCCCGAGCCCCGGGTAGGTTTTGTCCGTGTGTTTTGTTCACCGAAGTGCCCGCTCCCTCTTCCCGGCGTAAACTTTCTTCCAGCAGGAAAAACAAAGTCTTAATTGCTCCCCGTCAAATCTCTCCCAGGCCAACAAGTGAAAAGCTCCTTGAAACTGATTTCTTTCTCTCCCGTGGACGTGTCTGTTTAAAAGCTCTTTGGAACTGATCCTCTTCTCCCCTGCGGACTTGTCTCGCGTTTGTTTGTCTCTGTTCGCCTGCTCCCAGCCCGGCGTGAGCAGGTTTCTGTCACTGCTCACAGCAGTGCTTTGAGAGGTGGGGAATGGTTTCTGTTCGGGTTGCGGAGCTGGCTGGGCGCGGGGGGAGCAGGTTGTGTCTGCTGGGTAGCTGGGAGCGTAGAAAATGGTTACAACAGAGGAGAGTGCGGAAAAGAGTTACTTAGTTGCTGTCAGGGGCAAAATTCAAGCGAAAGCGCCGATCTTGCTTAAATACTTTTAAGCTGCGTTTTAGAAGAAGCAGCATTTTGCCTGCTCTCGGGGGAGTGGGGGAGTGTCCTGTCTAAAGTAAATTTCACACTCAGCATGGGGGAGGCAGCTTTTCTTAAGCAGTAGTACTTGATGGAGCAGTGCTATTTAAGGTACCTGTTAAATGCCTTTTAGCGTTTACGATGCCTTAATGGGCATTTCAGAAATGCCAAAGAGAGAAATTCCTTTTTGCTCTTTAGTCCCACACCAAATCGCCACCCTGCTCTCCTTTCCTTCAGGCAGGAAAAAAAAGAATTAAAAATGGTAGTATATCCTACATAGAAGTTTGGCACTCACGGTGCATTTTCACAGTGGTGCTTTACTGCAGGTTGGAGCCACGAGCTGGCTTTAAATTACAAACTGGAGAAGGACAGAGCCCTGAGGTTTGAGGAAGAGGCAGGGAAAGATTGATTGCTTGGTTAACAGCTGAGCTCTTCTCCAGCTTCCACGGCCTACTCTCCCAATACTGGGAGTATTTTACATAAAGAGTACTTAACAAAAAGGTAAAGACTGAGTTTTTAGCATCTTTTTTTCCTTTTTATGATCCCTGTGCATGATTTACTGGCCTGCCTTATCAGCGTTGCTGTAATAGGACCGCATGCTGGATGCAGCATAAATCCTAGGGATGCTGGCTGGCCCTGGATCTTGGCCTGGCTCCAAGGCCGGGGACATGCCTGATGTCTCAGAGGTCGCACAATCATTCTCCTGGGTGGCAGGAGGCCGCGTGGGAGCCCGGTCCCAGCAGTAGCCCTCAGCTTCAGCCAGCTGGCTGAGAAGGGGCAGAGCTGGCAGTGGGGGCGGTGAGCCACATCCCTGACCCGTAAGGTGAACGGTGCGGAGAATCAAGTGTTGCACGCTAAGTAGCTCAGGCTGAAGGGAGGAAAATGATCCAAGGGCTGGGTCTGTGGGGCCGAGTTCTGCAGGGCAGGTGAAAGGACCGTGCCCCATGCCTGCCATTTGAGACAGACGTGGGGACGAGACGTGCACCTGCCATTCTGTACCCTCCTTCCTTCTCCATTCTGTGTGTTGGCTTTTGCTTTTGTCAGGATGCTGTGAAGTGCTCAAGCTGTAAAACTGCGTCAGAGCATTTCAGCACAGCGAGTACAGAGGCACTCTGTATGCCTGAAGATCAGTGTTAAGGTCTCTGATTATTGCTTGTTTTAAGACATTTAAAGAGAGTAGGAGTGCATATGAGTAGCAGAAATAGCCTGTAGGAGAGAGGTTGCATTTGCCAGAAAGCCTGTGGTGTTTCTGTTTCAGTGGCATAGATCTGCAGGCGTATCCATCTCATTTCAGAAAATTTGTGCTTTGTGGATGTGTAGAAGCTTTTATTCAACAGTAAAGGATGAATTAATATTCACAATAAATAATTAGAGCTCTACTGCATGGGACTGAGAAGCCACATGTCTCCAGAATTCATTTTGCCGAAACATGTTAGAGGGTTTACTCTGCAAGGTAGCTGGCAAAAGAAACGGGCGAGCTTTCTGTGTTCATTTGTGCTTTGCAAAAACTACAGACAATTTTTGCAAGCTCAGTAAATTACTGACGAGGTGGTGTGATACCGAGCACGGTAGTCATTTGTGTATCGCTCTGCACAAGGCCTTCAGGCACTCCTCCATCTGCTCACGTTTTCTGTTTCTCACATGCTGTTTGCTTTAGCTAGTGAAAGAGATGTGACATAAGGGAGGATGCTTGTTTGGAAACAAGAAAATCCAGCATCCTTTCTTCAGCACAGATCCTCCGTGCTTACCTAGCATTTGGGCTTCACTGTTTTGAAGGGTGGAAGAGCTAGGAAAACAAGGTGATAAAATATGCCTGTTGCTGCACCTCAGCGTTTTAAAAACAGTAATAACGACTGAGGAATTGATGTGCTAATGGATGCCACAGCGTTCTTTAAAATCGTGATGGTAAGAAATGGTTACAGGGTGAGTTGGGCACGGTTTGGTTTCAGCTGTTTGAGAACGATCAGCTTCTCCCATTAGCTGCTGTAAGTAGCTTACATCTGGAGCTATTAGGTGGAGAAACCATCCTCCAGTTAGCGTTGTTTTGTCTTTAATGTAGGCTTGTGGGGTTTTTTAAGTTGCTCGCTGAGCCGTAGGTTTGCAGCTGTAGCTTTCTATGCACTCGCTTCTGGAATGCACGGATGATCTGATGCCTGTGGTGTCCCCAGGCAACAGGGTTTGTGTCAGGTTTTTATGGTATATTCAGGAACTTGTCAGCAGAAGCAGAACTGATCTGAATGAGGACAAGTTTAGTTTCTTGTCGAGTGTGATGTGATGTTCATCATGTGCCGTTCAGCTGCTCTGGGAATACGGCAGGACCCTTGAGAGGAGTGTGGGACTGACTGGCAGAGCCAGTCTTTTCAGCCTCTTCACTGAAATATCTGCTCTAGTGCAGCAATTGCAAGCTGAGGATCTTTAGATGAATATCTGCTTTTTTTTTTTTTTTTTTTAAGATGCAGGCTGCTTTTCTCAGGCTGCTTGAGGTTGTTTTAAATTGTCTGTAGACGCTGTCAGTTACACTTGTTTTCAGTAGGAGGATAAACAAAATATTTTGCTGTTTTGTATGCTAAAAATTTCCAATTGTCATATTTATAACTTTATAACCAGTGTGGTCATGGTCAGCATCATTTCTAGTTTGCAGAACGAATGCAATTTCCTAGTCTTAGTACACAGGTGAATGCAGTACACAGTCAGAGCAACATGAAACCTGAGTGTTGTGCTGTCATCCCTGCTGGGCTCACCTTGCTCTTTCTCCTGAGTCAGCCCTGCAGGGAAGGGTAATGATGGACAGCAGCCTGGGAAACCCTCTGTTTCCACCCCCTTAAGCCAAGTTGTACCAGCTAAACCCAGAAGAGTCTTGAGAGGAGGCTGTACCACTCATTTTGGTAGGAAAAGGTGATGCTGTGTAGAAATAAAATGTGGCCTTAGCTATATTTAAAACACAGTAAATTCTGAATGAGTGACACTGAGGCTTTTCCCCGAGGAGAAGCTACCTTGAATGATGCAGCTTTAGTTCATTCCATGTCATTTCACAGCTTTCCAGGCCAGATGTAGAGACACGTTTCTCAAGTTGTTTGTTTCATGGGTCCTGTTGATACAGGCAAATGCCAGTATTGGTGATGCTGGGTTCCAGTCAGCTGGTGGAGGTCTAAAAGGGCTGAAACAATATCTTGTTGGAGTTAACTTGTCTACTGAAAGCTAAAACATCCCATGAAACCGCGTTGGTCTTGCTTGCTACTAGCCCTGCCTAGAAATACAAATCTGTTTTCTCCAGAACCAGATGTCTGGATGATCTATGGCATGTTTTGTGGTCTTCTGGGGATTTTCAGTTTGCAGTTCCTCATTGCCTGGACTTTCTGAGCCTGGAGTTGCTCTGGGGCAGGCCTGCAGCTGAAACTCTCCCACACAGAAGAAAGATGCTCACAGTGAAGTGGATTTTCAAGGTCGGTTTGGGTTTTTTTAGCAGTGGGTATTCCAATTTGCAGTAGGCCATTGAAAACCTTGAAGTACAATTGTCATGGCAAACTTGAACTGGTATACAAAGGAATGTTTCCTTAGGTCATGTAATTTTCCTGTGTCTGAATCTGTGTTATAAAAAGAGGCCTCTTCTCACAGCTTTTTATGAGAAAATCATTTGCTAGTACAACTGCAAGATGCAACATGAAGAACAGGAAACAAGATTTTAATGAGCTGTATAAATTCTCCTCAGCACTTTTCTTCAGAGAGGAGCCATAGTGAACGATGCATGAAGCTTTTAAATGCCTTTAAAATATGATAGAAAAGGTGTCTCCCTAAAGTTGTGTGGGAATGCTACAATGACATCGTTTTCCATGAGGTGGATGGCAGTAAAGCGAGGAAGAGCTGTCCACAGAGTGCAGGGTATCATCCTAAGGCCTGGGTTTGGTGCTGGGTGGTCAGGAGTGCAGAGGCTGCTTTGCTTACCTGGCATGATGAGAGGGTTACTGTAGAGATACATGAGCCTCAAAAAAAAAAAAAAAAAAAGAGAAAGTACTTTTCCTGTTCAGTCTTGAACACAGCCTGGAGATTTTTTTTTCTCCGTGTGGTATGTTGTTGTGGAAAATGTACTGGCTATTTTATGTTTTGCCATTTTGGGTGCTGCAGTTCATCTGTGTCCGTGATAAAAAAAGATAAGACTGTAGTACTGTGGCTGGGGCAATTATCACTCCCAAACGAGGTGTTACCATATTACCATATGGATTAAGATAGAGCTGCCTCTCCAGAAGAATGCTTTTGTGGGGAGCAGACAAGAGCTGCTGCACGTGCTCCGAGAAGATTTTCCACAGTTGCCTATTCATAGGCAATTAAGGGAAGAAAAGCTGAGTTCTAGATCAGTGCAGATTCAAGCAACTGTGGAAGGTGGTGAGAAGTAGAATTCTTGCAGGCCATCTTCCCTCTCCGCTGTGGTGGCTGCTGTGTGCAGAGCCAGCCCCCAGCTCTCTTTTGCTGCTGAGGTGCAGAGGTTGTTGATCATCTTATTGAACTGCATGGCTTTTAAAAAAGTGCATTTCTTTTGCTGCCTTATTCTTGTATGGGAAGGGAGAGGTGGCAAACGAGTAGAAAGAGCAGGTGTGTGGGCACAAAACTGCATTTGAGAAGCTGTTCTCCTGTTAATGCTTCAGAATTGTCAAGCTGAAGTATCTAGGCACACTTGATTAGGCAGCCTTCATCACAAATGCTACATGAAGATATTTGTCATCTGGATTAGTTTAGTTTAGTCTTAGATATTGTTTGTATTATTGTCATTTTCAGTTGTTCTGAGTGTTTATTGTACCAGTAACCTAAAGTTTTCATTTACTGTTGTTTTTGCAATGTTACCATCAGGTTAAGAGAAAATAATGTCCCTGCTGTAATTTTTAGAGAAAGTTCAATGAGCAAATTGTTAATGTTTAACCTCAGAGACAACAGTAAAACTCATTTTCAGAAGTGCAAGAACTGTGGGTTTCATTTTTATACTTGTAAATAAAAAAAAAGGAGCAACCAAAACCAACCACAAAAACTCATCAAAGAATAACAAAAAAAACACCTCTATTACCAGTTCAAAAAATTATTAAAATGTGGAGCAGTAAAGGGATATTTACATCTCTGGAGAACTGGAGGCGTGATAAGAAATTGCTTTAGGTTTTTTTTGTTCTTCTGCAGTTTGTAAGGTTTTGCTTAAAAAGATACTACTGAGGTAATTCATCTTTGCAAGCATGGCTCAGAAACTCTCCCTCATAACTGGTATGCAGCTATTTCTCAATAATTCTCTCCCCTCCATAGGCTATTTTGGAAAAATCATCCTAATCTGAAGCAGGGAATATACTGGCAGTTTAGAAGTGCTTTGGTGACATGCTTCTCTTTTCCCTGTCCCCACAGCCCTCGGCAAAACAAGCTGTTCTAGGAAAAGTTGTTTTCCTGATGTCAGTAAGCCTGTGGCTCTGCTGAGAACAGGCTGTCAGTCTAGAGACCTATTTCTTCATAGCTTTGCTGAAATAACATGTGCTAACAGGAAGAGAGCCTGGTCTATCCCTCTGTGTTGCAGAGCAGGGAGCTTTGCTTGGATTTTTAAAATATTCTCGTAGAGCTGCCCACTATCTGGAAGCCACCATGTCTGTCTGTCTGTCAGTGCAGGCCTTTTTTACTGTGAAAAGTGCTGGCATAGCTAAAAGGCAATAAATACACTGCAGAGGTGTGATAACTGTGTTGGCCCAAGTGTGAACTCCGTGATACTGGTGAAGAAGGCTGCTTTTTCTGGCAAATGGCTATGGGATGGTGGGTGTAAGCTGTGTTGGCCAGAGAGCTCTTCTGCACCACTGTGTCTCCCTTCTTTGCTGAGACCCTGCAGCCCCCTTGTAGCAGAGTGGTCAGCTTTATCCAGCAGTTAACTTTTAATTGGTCATTGGTTTTATTTTGGGTTTCTGATTTAACATATGATACTTTCATTCTGGAAGCAAGATGAATGAGTGCCTTAATATTTAAAGGGAATGTGATCACTTTGCCGAGGTTTTGGAACACTGTAGGTGATCTTTGTCTGTTTGCAAACCCCTATCCATTTTACATGGACTGGCTTCAGAGAACTGATTATAGGCTCTCTTTGCTTAGCTGGGTTTGTGGTCCTTCATAGAGGAAATGCCTGGTTCTGTATAGTGCACTATGGGGTAAAAAAACACTGGTCTAGAGCATAAAAAAATTCTCTGTAACCACCCAGATTGGAGAGAGACAGAAAAATAGGTAAAATCGTGTGCTGTTCCTTGAGAAGGCCTAATCTGCTTTTAGAAAGACTCTAATAATGAGATCTATTATTTGGAGACATGGGATACTTTTACCATTGCGTTCTGCAGGAAAAGCAGTTGACTTGTACAATGAGGAATTGAGAACAGTAGACCAAAATAATTTCCTAAATTGGTTGACTTGGAAAAATTCAGTAACTCAGTGTTTTACGTGTGAAAAAAGGCTTGGTCATTTAGTGAATTAAGTGGTACAAAGCTTTCCCTTGCAGTTCTCTATTTATTTGTTATAAAAATAAAGAGTTTACCCTAGGATGGGAGAAGAAAAAGCATGAGCAGCTTCAGTCTAGAATTTCCCTCTGAAGATTCCTTTAACTTTTTGCTGTTGTTTCCTCCTCTTTCTAAACCAGTTCCAAACTCCTAGTGGGTAAATGGGAAGACTTCCAAGTGAGCCAGCCCCAAAGTGGAGTTTCTGTACCTACCACTCTTAGCATGAGTAGTGCTGTTGTTTGGTGCCATGGTGCACCAACAATGGATCTCTGCACAAATAGGACCACAGTGGATTAAAACAGATGGGTGAAATTGTGAGTCTGCAGAAATTGATAACATTAAAACTTGGCTCCCAAACTGGTTCTTCCATTACTTAAACACGTGAATCAGTCTGGTTGCTAATGATTTGGAAAGGGTGTTTTCCTTCCAAGTCAGTTAAGTAAACTCGATGAACTGACCCACAGTAAATAAGTTTCTCTCATCACACATCCCTTTTTCCTGCCTGTTTGGAAGAACAGACTGAATTTATGTGCGGGGAACCTATTGCTGTTTCTTCCTCTTGTCATATAGACAGCTGATACAGTGTAACACTGTGTTTCACAGCCAGAACCTCCTTTCTGTAACTCTTGAATAAGTGAAAACAGTTTGTAGTTATTGCATAATCTGGTAATTGCAACCAAAACCTTCTTGGGATCTGGTTTGGCAACTATATTGTTGTGTGTTGATGTTCTTTTGCTACTTGAACAACTTGTGAGAGAATTTATCGTGAAAACTGAGAAAGTGTGCATACTAAAAAAACGCCTCCAAAACACCCCAAATCAAAGAAAAAGAAAACTGTACACACACACAACCCCCCATCTTGTAATGCTTATAAAGCCAGATGCAGTCTGGGTTAATTTTTAAATCTAATGAACACTTAGTTGACATTCCGTCCTTTAGGCTGAACATTGGCCGAATACAATGGTTTTAGTTCTTACCTAGAACTGACTTTGGTATCTGTACTGTATTTAGTATAAAGATACATGTATGGAGCTCATGGTGTCTGAGGCAAGGGTCCTGTTTTCAGGAACAGAACTGTTCCCACTCAGCTCCCTTAAGAGTGCTTATTCCTGTGACTTTCTGATTTGGCAGTCGTTTGTGCTAGTCAAAGAGTAGAAAGTAGGAGGTCCTATTTTCAACTACAGCAGGAGAAAACATCAAAATCATATTTGAAAATATACCCCCCATTCCCCTGAAAAAGTCTGATAAAAATGTTCTATAAAAGAAGGTATTGTGAAGAAAACTCTCTTTTTTCTGTGTCCCAACCCCATCTGCGCAATTTCTTCTTCACTTCCTTGTTCCTTTGTGCATTGATTAAATATCAAGTTAATGGTTTCCTTTCGTAAAAATTGCTTCCTTGAAAATGGGCCGTCCTCCTCCCATGCAGCCTAATGACGGAAAAGTACAGATGATATTGATATAAGCTGTGTTTACTTGAATGTAACAATTTGAAAAGTTGTTTGTGTACAGTAATATACCAAGTGAATAATGATTTGGTTTTATTTGTTCAATATTTCATTCTTGCCCCTAGAGAGGGGGAAGTCTGAACAACCAGTAGCAGTTGCTGAGGTTCATAAGATGCATTTAAAAGGTCTTTAATTAAGCCATGCAGTTTTCTTAGAAGGCCCTTGAACTATTCTTTCACCCCTTCCTCTTGTGTTTTGCATGGATGAGTGCAAATAAGATGGGAGTACAAGGGAGGTGCAGGCATTGACTAGATACAGATCTAGGATCCTGCTTACACACAGCAAAGTCTCAATGGAAAGTTGGAAACCAGAGGAGGGCTGAAATGGTTTGTGTGAGTTCAGCTGGCCAAGGGTGTGCTGAAAGCCGAGGCAGTGGTGAGAATTGATGTGTCAGGGCTCAGCAGGGTGAACACGCAAGGTGTTGTTACAGCTGCTGCTTCAAATTTTATTGGTTCCCCTGGGTTTTTCTACACTGTCCTCATTTGGGGCCAAATTGTAGCCTTCAGCTTGCACACCAAATTCCAGCTGATCTACCCCTTCCGTATCTTTTGAGAGATTTAAACTGTGTATTATATGGCAATGTTGTGCTTTAGTGAAAAGAGGAATTTACACCAGTATCTGGTTTTCTGGTTTCCTTTGGCTTTAAGTTTTCAAGTCCACTTCAAAAAGGTGCTCCTGGTAAAGAGCTCTGCTTGAGCTTGTGCTCAAAAAGAATTCTTGACCTGGAGCTTTTACAGAGAATGGGTTTTGCATATGTATAAGCAAGTGCTCAAAATGGATTCCTGATTCACAGCTTGAAACTGAGGAATGACAGAAAAATAGATGTAGAAAAGGGAGGGATATTAACCTTACAATTTCCTGTGTTCTTTCTCTGTTGTGTGCATTACTACAAGCACCACATTTCTAAGCAGGGCTGTTATGTGAAAAAATGGGGAGTTAAAGTGCAATTTGCTGGTTGGGAAGGATTCTAAGAACTCTTCTGAGGATTAATGAAAGGGAATTTTCAGGAGGAATAGAAAAATGCATAAATAGTGAGACTCCTTCTTTCCTTACTCCCTTTTTTCAAGTAGGTTCCAGAAATATTCATGCCAAGTGTGCTTTGCACAATTTTACTCTTTTGCAGCACGTGTTTAGTAACTGCAGTAACCAAGCAATTGGGCAAGATGGAAAAGTTACAGAATGTGTTAGAAAGTGTGTGCTGAGAATATCCTGTGGTTCCAAATTTCTGTGATCAACTTGCATTTTCTTGAAAATACCTAGCTTTCTACGGATGACTTGGCTGGATGTTACCTGAGAGGTGTTAGCTGCTGTTGGGGATGTTATTAATTCTGTTTGTGGATGTTTCGTTAATGAATCTCGGGGCCAGCGAGAGAGTACAGAGAGATGAAGCAATCCTGAGTCAGCGCATCCCATGATGATGTGGGAAACTATCTGCTTGGACTCAGGTTGTTCAAGGGGCTTTCTGTGGCACTGGATGTAGCTCTGGGCAGACAGTCAGAGGGTGAGGAAAAGCCCAGCGGCCTGCATGCAAGAGTGTAAAACCTTCTTCAGGAGCTCGGTGCAGTGGTTACTGTAGGGCATCTGCTCTGTCCCTCGGAGAGCAAAGCGCAGACCTCCTCCCTCATCCTGTGGGCAGGGAGTGAGTTTGTTGGGAACACGTGTGGGAGGGCAGGGATGAGGAACCCCAGGGAGAGGCAGTGCTGATTCATTCTCCTTCCAAGTCTGTGCCACCATGGCGTTGAGAACCGGAACTCATTGGCTGTTGCGATGAAAAAACTCATAAGGGCAGAGGATTGGAAGGGCATTATCAGAGATGGTGATGTATTCCCTGGAAGGTGCCCTGAGTCACCACTGAGTGGACAGAATGCTGGATATGCGTGGTGAAACTCCTCATGTGTATTTCTGCAGGACTTGACCACAAGCTTGGTGTGAAATAACCACAGTCATTGCCTGGGCAGATGTGACTTCCTTTGATAGGGGTAGTTTTCACAAAGCAAAAGGAGAACCAGTTGAGAACAGTCTTGGAAAGATCCAATTCCCTGGAAGGTTAAAACTGGAAATAAAATGATACAGAGCCTGGAAGACAATGAAATAGAAGAGCTACAATGTAAATTAACAAGTACCTTGGTTGCCTTTTACCAGCTGGCTGTCAGGTTTTGCTCCTTGAAAAGGTGGTCAATTTTTATGGAAGTAGAACTTCCCAACATGGTTTTTGGGATCCTGTCTGAAAGTAGAGTCTCCCTGTGGACTCATGAGCACCTCCTGCCCATCCTGGGCTGTTTCACCAGGGCTCTGCCTGACAGGCATCAGCTCATGAGGCTCCTGCTGTTGCATTAGGTTGTTTGCTCAATTGTTTAACAAAGTGCTTTTAATGGAAACATAAAACCGGATAGAAATACAAAGCTTAATGGAATAATCTCTTAATTGCAGTGCTGTAAATGACTATTCAGCACATGATTATTGCACTTCCATGGGGAACAGTGAGGAGGAAAAAATATTGAATGAAAGACACTAAACACTTCAGCTGCTAAGAATGATGATTTATTGCCAATCTGAGCATCAGGCTAAGCAGGGCAATTACACTGACAATAGTAAGTGCTTTTGGAGGTAGAAATTGCCTCATTCAGGGTATTCACTGTGTGCAACATGTAAATTCTACTAGGATAAAAGCACAAAGAGTGATTAATTAATAGTGGCGTGATACTCATGCATGCAGTGTCCTTAGGCAACCCAGAAAAAGTATTAATCAGCACATTGCCCAATTATTGGCAGATAACTCCTGGTATGTAGTAGTTTGCTATTTCAGCTAGAAAATGCATTGTCCCTCTGCCTCCCTGTAAAAATCATGGGGTTTGCTGTGTTACGTGGCTCACAAAAAATACCTCATGTTTTTGAGCAGCCAAGGAGATGTGCTCAGAGGCACATTGACATTATCATTTTTTGGTATTGCTGCAAGCCTTTCAAGATACATTAATCCTTAGAGAAATTGTGTCCATCCTTCAAATATCTCACCTAGGTCAGGTAGCAGCAGGTGAAACAACTATTAGCTGAGTATTGCGCTGGCTCGGTATTGGTGTAAAGCTGTCTGCTCTCCAGAACTGGACATAGTTAGAAGGGAATATATTCTCCAGGAGCACATGCTGCTCAGGAAGGCAAGGAAGGTGGTTTGGAAGCAACCTTGCTTCTTCCCACCAGCACTCCCTTCCCGTTATTTAGTGCCTAAATTCCTGGTGCTGCCTGCCTGACCTCACCTGCCTGCAGAAGCCCCTGTGCTGCTCAAGCCTTTCTTTGCACGTCTGGGATGTGCCCGGTGCCTGCTGGGCTCTGCCTGGTGCACATAGATGCAGCCCCAGCAGCAGGCTTGCGCCAGGCAGCTCAGAGATTTCCAGTGTTTGCAGTGGCCTCGGCACTGCCAGAGCCGTGCTGCTGTCCCGTGGGAACGGGAGCTGGCTGTTGCTTTTGGTCCGAGCCAGAGGGTGATGTTCCCACTGCCTGCACGCAAGTGTGGCTAATGGTGGTGGAGTTGAGCACCTCCCTGTTTCTCTGCCTGCTCCCAGTACCAAGGGAGAATAGATGGTTTTTAAACAGAGGTGCAGATGATGTGGTGGAAGTGTGTTTTGGTTTTGTTTGGGTTGTTTTGTTGTTGTAGTTTTGGTTTGGTTTCTTTTGGTTTTTAATTTGAAAATCAGAAAGATGTTGAATAACTGTACAGAATTGAAGGGGAAAATATTTGTATCTGTTTTATTATTATTCTTTAAAGGGATAGCATTTTGTAGTTGCTGAAAGTAACAACTTATGTAAATATTCTTTAAAAGCAGGAAAAAGACAAGGTAAGATACCTCAGAGTATATTTTGGAGGGGTATTTGCTTTGCAGTGTGCATTAGGCATGCATCAGTACCTGCCTAATGCACCCTGTCATGGATTATCGCTCTTGCTTAGATTGAACACTTGCCAAGTTCTTTCGAATGACAATGAGGTGCTTTGTTCAGGCTGATGATTCGATTGCAGTTTGAAACTCCAGCACAGAGAGGTACTCAGCTACAGAGCATGTGCACCTCTTAATAAAATGGAAAAACAGATATAAACCGTAGGAAAGTTAGCAGGCCCTTCTGTGTATAGATGAAAAAAATTAGAAAATACTTCTGGAATAATTACAGTCTGGCAGAGTCTGCAGGAAAGATTTTAAGTAGGCTATTCAGCGTATAAACAGATCTTTTCAACAAACATTGCTAATCTCGTTATGTTTCTACGTAGTCCTTGCTATGCAGATAAGACTTATCCAACCTGTTACTTGGTACATGCTGTTATGTAAGTGAAAAACTCAAAAGGGTAGGAAACCTTTCTTTCATGCATGGTGTGTTTGCTGCTCGTACCTATGAAAGTATAAAAGAACTTATCTCTTTAGTATTTTTAATTTTTTCTTAATGTCAATTTAGTTACATCCTGTTCATAGCATGTTAGATTTGAGTTACTCAATTGTTTGGAAGGATTTACATTGAGAACATTTCAAGAAATATTATAAAGTTACTTTTGTGTTTAATAGGTTGCAGGGGATTAAAGATTCAGGAGGTAGAGTTGCACATATCCATATTTCTGAGACAGTTTCAAATGCTCATATTTGCAGGCTTTGCTTTTGATATGCCTCACAGCAAATTAAACCACTGATAGTATTTGATGTGGAGTTAATTCTTTGAAGAGCCTCAGGTTTGCAGTCGGGAAAGGAGCAAATTCTCAGGCTGATGTTACATTGTTTTACACGCTGGGCTTTGAGCTGCATTCAGCTGTCAGCTCCAGGGGCCTGTGCTGGCCCTCAGCTGGGATGGTCGCAGAGAGAAGAAAGGAGGACTCTTCAGACTGTGCAGGAAATCTGAGGTGAAAGGCTCTGGGCTCTGCAGTGGTCTCACTGCCAGCCCCTGCAAGCTGTCTGACAGCACTTACAGCAAGCTGGATGAAGCCAGGCCTTTAGAAATGGAGGTTTGGGGATGGCTGAAGGGAACCAAGCTAAGCTGGGCTGTGTGTGAAGTGTGAATGTGGCAATGCGTGTATCTTGTGGCACCTGTGGACCGCATGGCAGAGTGACTGAGGGAACAGGAGCTGCCTGGCTGGGCAGGAACAAGGTCAGCTGATAGCAGGCTCCTGGGGAAAACCAGTGACATATTCCCTTGGCCAGATGTGCAGGGATGGTAGCTATGTGAGGAGAGTTGTGTGAGAAGGGATTTAAAATGCACGCCCATCAAGCCGGTGCTCACTGAACTTCTCAGGTTTTCTTCTACTAACCATGTATCTTGTTGAAATTCTTTTTTACTGTAGTGGAGAACAATAATGTTGGGGGTTTTTTGGTGGCATTCAGGAAATTCTGTAAAATCAATGAACAAAAAGCATATCCACTTGAATAATTTTAATGTAGTCCTAAAGCAGAAAATTTATTGTATTTGACTTACTGCACATACAGTAAGCATTTCAATATCCTCTCAAAGAACTAAGGCAGTAAAATAGATTGTAAGACTTGAATCTTTGATTTAACTTGCAGAATTATTTCACGTGGATAATTAAACATTCGTTTTCTGGAATTTAACAGCTGATATCACCTGGATTATTATTTTCCTTTTTTTACAGTGCTGTAAACTTCCTTTTTATCTTAAGGCCTTTTAACTGAGAGTTCTTTCAAAGGCTTACCATTTTTATGGGGATGCTAGAGAAACTGTAACTGGGTTGGAGGGGACTGTTGGGCTTTGCTTTACTGAATACTTCTGTTCTACATCAGGAATAAAATGTTTGGATTTTGGGTGCGAAGACACAGTAGATCTAAGCAAGCATGGTTTAATTTCCTATGTTCACTAAGGTGGAAATGTGTGTGAATTAAAATGTTGCACTTGTGTGAAAAAATGAATTAAAATAGGTCTGGGAAATTAATATTGAAGGTAAAAATGCTCTTTCTTTTGATCTGTTATTTGGCTCCCTTTCAAATAGTACTAGTTTGCAACAGCCTTTTAACCTTATCTCTCATGGTTTGCCATTGTTTTAGAGCATATTTTAAAGAAATAGAAACCTGATTTCATTTTTACATTCTGCTTTTTGTATGTTACTACTGCAAACACACGGTTCTCTTGTTGCCTTTAAATCTATTGATTTTACAGAACAACCAGAACAACAAAAAAGGTATTTCAAGGCAAAAGCAAATGAACACGTAGGATAGGTTTTATATAAGGTAGAATGTAGGTTGTACCCCATGCATTTTCCCAGGCAAGCCTACAACAGTTCATCCCAGGTGCTGGATTTCTGCTACTGAGATGAGGAACTCAGAGGCAGATGGGTACAGTGGGAGATTTCATGCACCACTTCACTGAAGAAAGCCGTCAGACTGCTCGGGCAGTGGTTGATAACCACTTCTGACTATTCAGGTATGCCTTGTCAGTGTTAGAGATACTGATACTTTGCTGTTGGTGGGAGAGTTAATAAGATATCACAGTCCCAGCCTCTGTGTTTCCACTGGGGAACACCTTCTCCCCGTGCTGGGGAGTTGTGCATGTATGTATGCACTCTGAACAGAGTTGCTGCTCACCACGTGGTGGTTACCCTGCCCCTGTGCTCATGCAGCTGATTTAAAGAGCACTACCAGAAAGATTTGGCTTAGAGATAACACTGAAGCCGGGCACTGAAGGGCAGAGTGCTGGAGGATCTGGCCAGGCTTAACAAAATTTGAGATTTGGCACTCTTCCATTGATTTTACTTCAGCCACATAATTTTCCTGAGCTGGGGTTTGTAAGCTAATGAGTTAAATTTATTTACGTGTCTCAGGCTGACTTAAAGAATCGGGAGAAATGCATGATGTCTTTTATTTTAAATGACATGTAGATAAGCAAGAGGAAGAAACACTGTGGGAGGGAGTAATGCTGCAGGGCAGTCTATTCCCAAGCAGTGAGAGGTGTTCCAGGTGCTGCTAATCCTGGTGGAGAGCAGCAAGTGTCGAGCTGAGTCTCTAATGGGGCTTCTCACCTTGATTTTTCTTGCTACCTGCCTACTACCTGAACACTGACTTAACCCAGATTGCCACTGTGCTGCTCTGACATGGCCACGTGTGAGTTCCTGTCTACGTGCTCAGTTCACAGCAGTTGCCAAGTGCTTTACATCCATTTTCATCACGGGGAAAAATGCATCTTGCAGCAAGCTCCAGGTGCTGCAGGGGCAGGGAAGGTGCCGCTGGAACAGTTGCTGCAACAGCGGCTGGGGCACAGGGCTGGTGACCCTGCTGTGCCAGCATCCCTGTGCTTGCCCTGTGGCAAGCAGGGAATAATGCCAGGTTTCATTTTGTGGATGAGAGACTTCGTGACTGCAGCTGACTTTTAAATCCATAAAAATGGGAAAAGGTCACTTCTGAGACAATCGTGGGTGAGTCAGAGTCCCCTCTCTGTTGGAGCAGGATCTGCTCAGCAGGGAATGCCGCTTCTCCGTAGAAGCGGATTCTCAGACAAAGCCAGGATGTAGCACACTGTCAGAGAGATCTGGGTGTACCAGCTGAGCCTGACCAGATTGGCCCTGGGTTTGAGAGCTCTCTGTGGGAGGAGGCACTCGAGGCTGTGTGAGAATGTTTGCTCAGCTGTGCAACAGAGCAGTGTAGATGAGTTAGTGGCAAACTGAAGCCTCCTATTTTGATACAGGGAGTGAAATTTAGAATAACTTATTTTTCAGTCACCTCTGCAAAGTAAACCCATTTGGGCTACTGTCTTATCCATATCCTGACAAAGTGAACTTTTTGATCCTTGCTGATGAAGTGGGAAGAGATGTGGATGGGCTCCTCTTGGCTGCAAAAGCTGCTCACATGGAAGCTCTTGTCACGGTTGGGTCACCACAATCCAGGCTGCCTCGTGTGCAGCTGTGAGAGGGCTCTCAAAACTTGGGGAACCTGTCCTGGCCTCAGGTCCCACCCTTGGCTGCACTTCTAGAGCTGCTCCATGAGCTGCAGCCGAGGCGCCCGCACCTTTGACTCTTTCTGTGCATACCTGGTCGCTGAAATAGCACTCGAGTTGCAGATCTTTACTCACCTACCCAAAAAGACACGCATGCCTTCAGGGCTGAATGGCAGTCAGACCACTCAGGTGGCTTGGGGAAATCCTGGGATGTGTGCCTGAGACTGCCGTGTACAGAACGCCTTGCAGAGGCTAAGTGGTCAGGGCTTTTCATTGCACATACCCGGTGATTTAAATATTTCACATTTCCTGCTTTGCCTGCCACATCCAGAACAAACAAAGCCTTAAATTCATCAACTCCTTGTCTGCTTTCCTTGTAATTACACTTCACACAATCACACCTTCTTAAAAGCCCTTCTAGTATATTTGCATTTAGATGGAGAATCACCGCTTTCGTGTTCCCGGTCTAACTTATAATTAACACCTTTTCTGACTGTTCTGTTAACGTCACCTACATGGGGAGACGCTGAAAGCCTGGGTTAGAGACTTCATTTCTGCAGCATCGCATGTGGAGAGGATGCCTCTTGGTTTGTTCAGATCTTCAGCTATGGCAAGATAGTTATATGCTCTATAATTGTCATGTTTTTCCAGATTTCCTAAGTTGCTGTTGTATGTGGCAGTTTATGAGTAAATAATAGATTTTAAACATTTCAGGATGAGAGGGGAAGTCCAAGTCATAAACTTTTCACTTGTTTGTCTTTCTTGAGCTGGCACAAAAGAGGTTGTTACTGTCAGTTATTTGCATCTTTTGACAAATCTGCTTTTTCCTCTTCTGAGAATTCAGTGGTGTGTGGATTATAGGCTGACATATCTGGGGGTGTGTTTTCAAGTGCACAGCCATTTGCACTGGAGTTTAGGCTCAGTTCTGTGAAGGATCTGTCATGTTTGAAGAACATCTGAGAGTTCCCAGTTCCTGCGAAAGTCACTGGGTGCTGCAGGGGCTCAGTTCTTCTCAGGAAAAGATCAGGCTTACTCCTGGGAACTGCTTGATGATCAAAGGCCTATTGATGCTGAAAGGAAGCAAAAACCTTTTAATGGCTGAGTAATGAATATAATTTTAAACTTGGCAACAGTGGGAGGAAACAAGTAAGAATTTGAACCCAAAAATTACCATAGGAGAGGCTGAGTGAGATGATGATTAATGTTACAAAAGTAGAACTGCTTTTTTTTTTTTTCTGGCAAACTTCTGCCAACTTAGCTTCTACTTAAGCAAAGTGGCAGTTCCCTTCTGCCTGTTACAACATCCCAGCCTTCTCTGCTTCAATTTTTTTGTGTAACCTAGAGGGCTCTGTATTTAAAACATAAAAAGAGGTGTATTCAGGATCATTTTTCCATATGCTTTGAAGGAAAGGTTGCAGCAGTGCTGCATTTTCTTGGAACGGGTTTTTTGTTCAAAGATATTTGACAGTAGGTTTCTAACAATTGTTGTCGTTAAACAAGGCTATGAAGCCTTGATCTCTTACTCAGTGGGTCTGATGCCCCTGTCATACAGTCAGTAAACAGGGCTGGATAGACTTGATGAGTTGAAGGAGCTAGAGGAAGCAAAATCTTGAAAAGCGAATTCCAATTCGTATTACTTCAGTGGGAAGATATGTATTTTTGGAAGCATGTACCAAAGCTGATTGATGATGATGATGATGGAGAAAATTACTGACTACCTGTACCATCTGTTGTATTTCTGCCCTATGTTTTTCTCTTATCACTTCTGTATGTTCAAACTCTGTATTTTCTGAGAAATAGTGATTGATGTGAAACAGAACTTTAAAAATTCAACGAGTGACAAAATGTTGATGTTTTGATAAAGGAAAGGAAGCAAAGGATGAGACGAGGAGTTTTTGATGCTGTTTTGGTATTAACTGTAGTGTTGTCCTTTCCTCTGCTTGTGTTGCAGTCACTGTCAGGCTGCATAGGTGATACCACTGTGAGAGCTGAGCTCAGATGTGGTGCTCAGGAACTTTCTGTGCCTTTATCCACGTTACTTTTCAAGCTGATGGGCTGATGAATGAAACTGCAAATTTAATCTTTGCAGATGTGATCTTGGCTCTATAAATTGGTGGCAGTTCTTCTGTGGAGATTTTAATAGGAACAGAGCTGGGGTGCTGCAGCAAGGCTGTTGTGATGCGTCCTTGTGATGTCTGTTTAATTGTTTTTGGGGATGATGTGTCTTGCCTTAAGCAAAAATACATCTCTCAATCGTTATCAGCAGTTTCTCATGTTAAAAAAAGAATCAATTTTAATGACAAAAGAGCTTCAATAAATTTGTGTTTTCCTGCAGTTATACTAAAATGAAACGTTGTGTCTTGGTGTTTCAGAGGAAGAGGTTCTGCGTGTTGAGAGGGAAGTCTTTTTTATGTGTTTACTTTTTAGCCTTTCTCCACCCCCCTTCCCTGTTCCTGGATAATTCCTTTTGGGAGCCAGCACTAGATCTTATTACAATTAAAATGGATTTTTATTTTCATTTCTTTTTTATTTGGAGAGCACACAGGACAGAAGAGGCAGAATTTCTTCCTGCACTAGTCTATTTTTTGAAAATGTTGTCATGGCCTGGATTGTCACATATCAGCATTTGAAACTCTGTAGTAAGGGTTGGCATGTCACAGAGAGCAGCTTCAGAGCACGTCGGTATTTTATGGCTTCTGTTACAGACCCAAGTCTGGATGATGTTGTGGGTCAGGGTGTGTGCTTTGCTGAACTTCCTGAACCAAATCCCTTATTATGGGAGCCAGTGCAGTGCCTTCGCCTTGGGCTCCTTTGAGCCTAGCAGAATTCTACTGTTTCAGTCTGTATCAAAGCACAATTTGGGATTTTTTTGGGGATGGGAGTGATTTGTGTATGTGTCCCCCAACTCCCAGGCTCCCATGTGCTTGGTGTGTTGGTGCCAAGCCTCGAGGTCCAGTTTCCCAAAGCATTTCCGCAAACCAGTAAGGAAGAGCTTGGGGGTGATTTTGAGGTTTTCCTTGAGTTTTCATTCTAAGAAAATCTGAATGTCAAAGGTGCGAGTGTGAAGAGGTTCCTGAAGAGCAGGAATTGGGGGTCTCCCTGCAGCTTTTGCAGTAGCTGGGTGGGGGCTGCAGGAGGGGCGCCTTGCTGGAGCCTGGCAGACGGCAGCTCCGCATGGGCTTCCTTGCTGGCGCCTGGCAGGACATGGAGACCTCCTCTCCTCTTGGCACGGGGCCATGCAGGGCCTGAGCTGACCGTGCTTCTCAGAGGCTTTCTGCCTGGCTTCCTGACACTTAACCTTAGGGTAGCTGCTGTGTGAGTTACAGCATAGCCTAGGTTTTCAAAAGGTTTTCATGACACCTATGTGATAAAATGGAATTGGAAGGAGTTTTAGCTTGTCTTCAGGTAGTTTAAGGTCATGTCTGCAACTTAGAGAAGGGAGGGCTGCTGCTCTCAACTGCATGATTAAATTAATAGCTACTTAAGTGTTTTTTCCCCTTATCCCTCTGCTTTTGAAACTGTAGCTCCTACTGTTCAATGAAGTTGGAGGAAAACTCAGAATGAAAATTACATTGACCAGATTCAGTCAGGGAAGCAGAGGGTGAATGGCGATCCTGAGCAGCAAAGGGGAGGGGAATGACCCCTGGCCTGGCTGCCAGGACAGTGAGCTGTGCATGGTCAGCAGCCTGGGCCCGTGTACCCTGTGAGGGTATGAGGATTGACCTCACTGAGCATTGCCCAGTGCTCCCGTACGTGTCCCAACACTCGTGTCCGCTGGGATGTTCCTGAGCAGGCGCCTCTGTCTCCTCTTAAGCCTTCAGGAACTGGCATTATGGCAAATAGGCAGTGTCCCTGCCCTTCCACTCTGCCCCCTCTCCACACTCTTTAGAAAGAATTTATTGCTGGGAAGAGAGCTTGGGGTCAAGTAAGGTTCAGGGAAAGAAAAGGCCTTTAGAGGTATTACAGCTGCTGTCTTTGCAGCAAGCGGCACGTCAGTTGTTTTACATTCGGTGCCAGGGTACATATAGGAAACATAGCTACTTCTCATCATAAATATTATTGTTGTGAGAGACTCAAGGGTTTAGGGTTTTCCTTTTGTTTGAATGTGATCAGAACCTCTGAGCAAAACAACTTGATTACTCTGAATTTGGGTGGTTGCCAGCCTAGAAATAGAAGGACATCTGTTATCCACATGGATGTAGCACAGTGTTTTAGTAAAAAGCAATTTTCAAAGTCATAATATGTGGCCTGCCCTTTTGTGAAACACATTCACTTAAAAAAATCATTTGCAAGCATACAGTTTTAGATAGTAGATATAGCCAAGATTGCTTCTAGTTTGCCTTATAATTTTTCCTAAGTTTTTGTGTTTTGCAGTTGGTGCCTCCCACATGTGACTGCACAAAGCTTTCCTGGCACACACAGGGCAACTGCCCAACTAAATGCTTATAGATAGGGAATTGCTGACATGCAAAATGACATCAGATGCACAGTTCATTCTGTGATACAGTTTATTACAGAAGGATTGTTTGTATTTACTGAAGCAATGGTCTGTGATTCCTGTTTTCTTTTGTGAACGTTTTAAATTGTTTGCAGAAGTAGGGTATATAGATATTACTGGACAGTTCTGTTTTGCTATATTTGGAAACACATCAGTTCTAGCAAAGTTGGAAATGATGCTAAATGTGCACAGTCTAACCCCTGAATATGTTTTTCTGTCTTGGTGGTACAAGTACATCCTTACTGCAGTTTCATATATAGAAATTTGCCACCTATCAGCATCATTTTCCAGAGTTCCCACTGAGTCAGGAAACCCCCTCTGCAGCAGTTAGACCTCTTGGTTAACTGCTACAGCAAAACCAGTCCTCTGCCTCTCCTCTAGGGATGATTAAACTTCCAGAAGCAGATTATTGGTGTAGCATTTGGGAAGATGTCACTGGTGATGAGGACAAGGCTCTTCCCTTGCAAAGTGGACATTGAGAATTGGCGAGTATGAAGAGGAATATAGGAACTGTATGTGTACAGTAGACTGTGCAGTAGAGTAGAAATAAGACAGCAGAGGTATGCCTGCATGCTTTTCCTTCCCCAAAGTCTATAAAGATTAGAGCAAGAGATTCCCTTCTTTTACAGTAGTATTTCACAGGCAAGGTGTACTTTAAAGGACCTGTTTTTCCATGAAGTCGTTCTACTGTGACACAGTATGTGTCACATGTGACACAGGTTTATTGGTGCTTTGGTGTGGGGCTGTGCATTTGAGTGCCTGCAGATATGGGAGGAACAGGGGGATTTGACCTGGTGTTTTCCGAGACCTTTCTAAATATGTTTGCGTGATTGCTTTAAATGCAACTACATGGGTTTCCTGGTGAGCAGCTTTCAAGCCTGTTTATTGCCAAGTAGTGGTGTCTTGCTTTTTTGCCAAGCAGGCAAAGTTCATTCTTTAAAAGTGGCAAACCGTTCAAAATAATTGATTCTCTTTACTCCTGGGTGAGAGTTGGGGTGGAAGTCTGAAGAAGAACAAGAACGGTAGCTTTTCACACTTACTGTTGCAAATGAATTTGCCAGCTGGTGTACTTATCACCCCCCTGAGTGCGTCTCAATTTGTTTTACAATGAAATGGATGGATAGCTTTTTCCTTCCCACTCTTCTTGAAGGATGGTATCAGAATTAGAAATCACTGAGAAGGATGCATGTACCTTGTGTGTCACATTACTGTGTTGTGCAGCAAATTCTTGACGTAACTGATTTGTCAGCTGTAACCATCCCATGGATTTCAAAATTACTTTCATTTTGGATGTGTGCCATTGTCTGAAAACCAGGATTTCTGTACAAAGCAGGTACTTGTTAACACTGATGTACACTGTTAATCATCTTTCCTTTCTCTCCTTCCTAAAGCTTGTGCAATGAAGACAGAAACTTGCTGCGGATTCGAGAAAAAGAGAGACGGAGTCAGGAGGCTCTGGAAGACAAAAAGCAGTTCTCCGAGAAGACTCCCCTCTTTGCAGAACCCTACAAGGTAATGGTAGGGAGTGGGGGAAGAAAGGAGGAAGGAGTGTTGGGGTGAAGAGGAGAGCTGTGACTCTGCATAGGGTGTAGCAGACTTGAGCATGATAAATACAAACACAACATCTTCCCATCTGATTAATTTCAATTCCTCAGAGCATGTGCTTGAATCTTTGTTGGTTATGCAACAGCAGCATGGAGTTTGGGCTGGCCTCCTGTAGCTTGAGCGAGGGTGCTCAGGAGCGGCTTGGCTGCCTGGCTGCCTGCAGCTGTGGGTGTAATAAATGGATCTGATGTTCCTGCTCCTGGGGGCTGCAGGTGCACCAAGCTCAGCTTGCAATAACTGATAATGGCTCGAGCAGTCCTGTCTGCTTTGGAGAGATTTGCAGGATCAAGATGAGCTTGTCTAACCCCACTCATGGTGATGTGCGGTGTTTAAGTTAAGATCCTGAAGAATGTTTCTTCCTGAGCTGGATCTCTTGGGGAGCTTTTGAAATGTCCACCTCTTTGTTCTTCCATTGCAGACTAATAAAGAAGATGAGTTGTCAAGCCGAATTCAGAACATGCTGGGCAATTATGAGGAGGTCAAGGAGTTCATGAGCAACAAATCCTGTCAGAACCTTATAGGGATTCCAAACAGTGTTGCCCCTCTGTTTCCCCCTGGACAGCCTGATCGCCCGTACTTCCCTGAGAAGCCCATCCGTACATTGCCATCTTCATTCCAGCACCCGACCCGCCGTCCACCCGTGGGACCCATGGCTGTAGCCCCTCGTCCTCCAAGCCACTCCAGTCACTACCGAAAGGCACAGTCAGGAACAGAACCAGCTTCAGGTTTGCACGCCAAGAGCCGCAGCTTGCCCGGCGCTCGGAGCCATGGCCAGGAACACAGCCGTGGTGGCCGGGACGCTCAGGCAGGTTTTCCCCACAGCCACAATGGCAAGCCTGGCAGTGGGGAAGGTCATGCTCATGGCCTGCAGGCTTCCCCTGTGGCGCTTTCCCCGTTCCTGCCATGTTTGTTGTCTTCTCCAGTGGCACCCCTGTCACCTCTACATTCCAGCCAGCATATCAATTCCAGGTCACAGAACAGCAGCAAAAGTCATGGGTCAAGCTACAGTCAAACCAAATCATTACAGGACTTAGTGACAGGATCACAAGAGAAGGAAAGTCGGGGAAGCCCAGCCGTTACATTGACCAGCACTACTCAGCCTTCCTCTCAGACCTTTCCCCCTTCTTTGACATCAAAAGCCAGTGCAATGCAGCAGAAACCAACTGCCTATGTCAGACCCATGGATGGCCAAGATCAGGCACCATTTGAATCCCTGGAGCTCAAACCTCTCCTGGAGGAATACCATGAAGGACCCAATGAAGATGTCTTGGATTTGAAGGCAAAAGTTAAAGCTGAACTATCCAAGTTGGAAGCCCCTTCTGAGCCCAAGGAAGAGACTGATGAAGATCTCTCAGATTTGAAAGCAAAAGCCAAAGCAGAACTATCCAAATTGGAAACCCCTTCTGAGCCCATAGAGGTGAGTGCAAGTTTTTGGGGTCTGTGTTGGAGCAGGGTGAGTTTGACTGTGGGAGAACAGGTCATTAAATAGCAGTGGCAGCCGGAAGTAATGATGATTGCGTGTGTGTGTTACCCTGTTTGGAAGGTGCATTTTGAGAGTGACCTGGGTGTGAGATACCTGTTTGAATGGTGAAAATGTGACACTTCCTGTGATTTTTCTGTTATTTTCTCAGTGAGGCTGCAGCAGGTTTTATGGTTTGAGCCTGTCTCTGTGCCCATAATTTTTATTTTCCTCTAAGGCTTGTTGTAAAGAAGGGGGAAATGATACGATGAGAAGATCAAGTGTTGATGCAGAGTGTCAGGACTCTGTCCGAGTGATGGTGGGAGGAGGCCCCAAATTGTCATTGGTTCAGCCAGCAGTGCAGTGAATTCTGTGGTCACCTGGACTTTGTGATAAGGGGCTCTGAACACCACAGGATTCTCCTCTGTGAGTTTGTAAAATCTCACTGTAGACCCACAGGAAAGTATAACTTGATACTGCAAGTTTCCTTGTTGTGCTCCATCTGGTTTTGCTGACCCAAGGCCACCTCTCTGATTTGTCATGTGGGATGGAGTCAGAAGCCTGACTGGTAAAGCAGTGGTTGAGGAGGAGCAGTGTTGTACATGTGCTGTTCAGCAAATGCAGTTCCTTTTCCTGTGCCCTTCGAAGGCCGGTTTCAGCTGTGCCAAGGGACCAGCACACTGACTCTGCCTGCCTCATGGCTTGGCCTCCTGTGAGCTCAAAGGCATTTGGTCCCCCGGTACATTTTGGAGATATATTCCATTTTCAGCACTGAGGTTATTCAGCACTGATGTAGCATCCCATGGTGCTGGCCTAAGGCAGCTGGGCAAATTGTGTTTTGTCACCTTTGTAATGAAAAGGAAGAGTGTGGGTGCAGTCTGCTTTTCATGGAAAAGGGTGTGGATCAGCTGCAAATGGCTGTAGGCAGTATCTAGTGGGAAATGAGAGGAAATTGTCAAAATGACATTGTTGAGAAGTTGTGAAAATACTTTCATGCTGAGAGACTTTATTTGCTACCAAATAGGTTTGGCATTGCACATCCCACCTCAAAACAGGAAGTTCACTGAGGTCCGCATTACCTTATTTGTTTAACCAGATTTTACCCCTGGGAGAGAAACAAAGCAGTGTAGGGCATCACCCTCTACATTATCTTATTGTCTCATCTGCATTATTGTCTGATCTCTTTTCGCATCCCCATACTTCTTCTGTCATCTCATGTAACTCTGGTTTAATATGAATTTTGATAGGGCAGCATTAGCTTGATGCTGTGTGCTGAATGAAACCTTTTTCTCACTTTCTGTTGAGCACGTGAGTCTGAGTCCAAATGCCCATGAAAATCCTGCAGTTGCCAGTGCAGGGATAGCATTCCTGCTATCCTTCATGCTCCTTCTGTTTGATATGTGACAAAGTAGGAACACAATAAAAAGGGAGTTGAAGATAATAAAAGAAAGGTTTTTGCACAAGCCAGGATCCTGGTTTTAATTGTATGCTTAGTCCGGTTTGAAGCTGATAGAGGAACCTTTTTTGTGAATATGCTAAATGATCCTCCTTTGCAGAAGGGGTCTTTAGGCTGTGGCCCCTGACTGTTTTCTGTGCATAGGCAGGGAGGGGCACAGGCATTTTGGATAATGGCTCTGTAAACTGTAGTGAAAAATACATTACTTTGATTTCTGCTTTTTTCAGTCTTGTCATAGTCACATTTGCTTCCTTCTGTTTGGTCTCAGTGATGAACATCTATTTGATAATAGAGCCCTCCAGTGCTGAAACCCAGAGGGAGAAGAGGAAAAAACAGTGAGGTTGCACCATGGATACATGGCCTGTGTGCTGGATGTACAGTACAAGAGAGGCTGATTGGGGGTCTGTTGGCTGAAAGGTCATCCCTCTCTTCAGTTTTTGGTGAAATAGGAGCTGTGGGGAGGCTCTTGCCCTGCAGTGACCCTGACAGTGAGTAGGTCTAGACTAGCAGAAACTCTGCTGTTCTTCCCTCTTCTCCTCTGAACTGTTTGACCCAGTTTACTGAACGGCCACATGCCAAATACAGTTTTTCCTGTGATCTCCCTTGACATGACTTAGGAAAGCCAATTTCTCAACATGTGTTCTGGTTAATTGAATTTCTAAGGCATGTTTCACCTGCAGCTGTGAATTCATTATTGACAGTTTCTGCTCATGGGAACACTGAAAAGTTCAACCTTCCAGCCTGAATAGACACACAGTTTCACTGTAGAGTGAATGAATCCACAGTGGATAACAGTGCAGTGACTCACTTCGCATTCACAGAGATGCTGAAGAGCTCTTTCCCCTCTTCTCCAAAGCAGAACCTTCATTCTCCAATGTCATCACTGTTCCTTTAAGGCATCTTTCCAAATTTGTTGTGAGAAGGCTTAAAATATAGCACACATGAAGAAGCTTAGATGTATCCTTTCTCTTCATGTGCCAGGTTTTACCTCTTCCCCAGCACCCAAACAAAAATGCTTTTAAAGCCATTCTCTCTCTCTCCATGTCTTTAGGAGAGCTGTAGCACCAACAGAGACCCTTGTACTACCTCCATTGACACAGACTGTGATGTATGAAAGGGAATCAGCTTGACAGCAGGGCAAGAAGCTGTCAGGCTGTTTTGAGGGAGAATGTTTATAAATCCTCAAGCATTATGAAGAACATGGTGTATGGAGGAATGTATGGCCCTTGATGCTCATTGCAAATTTAGCTTTGTTTTCCCAAAAATTTAGTATGTTTTGGGTCATAGCTCCTTTTACCTCATGTAATGAGGCCCCTTCAGACTCTCTCACCTGTGAACTGGTAAGCAAATAGGGAAGCGGCCAATTTAAAACACCTAAACAACAACAAGCAACAATGAAGCAGCCCAGATGTTTTAAGTCTTTTTGGTAACACTGTATTATCCTTGAAGCACCAGGTGCACACAAAGACCTCTGTGTTCAAATGGCTGTCATTGAGCTGTGTTTTCCTCAGTAAACATTTATCAGAGGTCACCAATTAAAACCTGGTTGGTTGTTATATAGTAAATAGTAATTACTAAATATCTACGAAGATGTTTGGATGGCAAATATAAGAAGTCTGTTCTAGATAAATAATTTTTTACTGGACTTCTCTTAATGGCACCTGAGTCTTTCTACTGGCAGGAGTTGTCAGACTGGTGAACTCTTTAAAGTAGAAATAAATATATTGTTTTAATCCTGCATTCTTTCAAAATGAAGATCTTTGAAGACATATGTAGCACTGTTGACCTTACGTAATGAATACATAGTAGTTAGCATTAAGTTATTGTCATCTTTCTACCAATCTTTTATGTATTTTTCATTTACTGAATAGAAGGGAGATTGTGATTCATTTGGTTTTTTTCCCCCTTACCCTTTGTATTCCTTTTTTGACTGTTTTTTTTCCTTGCTTTGCACCAAGGCAGGTAACAAGGTGTTACTTCTGTGACTCCTCTGCCGCCCTTTTTATAATCAGAAGTGCCTCAGATGCTTGGATAAGGGTTTCCATGTTTCCCCACAGGCACTTTGTCAATTTGTCTTGTTGCTGGTGTGTGACTGCTAAAGAAGCAGATGAAACATGAATGAGAATTGTTACTTTTTCTGACTGTTTTGGGTAAAAAAGCTAAAAAGCAAAAATAGTAAACCTCAAGCTCACCATAAGAGCTGAAACTGAGCTATCTCATTTTTGATAAGCATCCCTAACAACTTGCCTGTAAATATCCAAAGCTGTGCCACCCAAGGCCTTTCTCACAACCCTTGGGCATTGTGGTGTAAGCTGAAATGAATTGCAGCCAGAGGAAGGTTTACTGTGGGATACTCTGCTGCTTATTGTAATACCAAGTGCCCAAAGACATATCCTTTTACTTGGGTCTTCTCCATATTCCCTTTTGGCTCTCAGAAGTGAAAGCACATCGTACTTTTTATGCTCTTGCATTATTTTAAATTCCTTTTCCCCCCTCATTCTCTGGATTGCAGGTACATCCAGAGCAATGACATTGATCACTGCCCCTTGGGATGGTTGCATAGACCACAGGCAGTTTGGGGGTTTGACTAGTGGTTATGAGGTCAGGATTGCACACAGCTTTTGCATTTTTAAATGCATGAACACATTTTGGCTTCTCTTGTTTTCTCTCACTTGATGAGTCTGCAATATCTTAGGAGAAATCCCAGTTGACAGAAAGCAATTATATGTCAATGCTGTGTTTGGTTTGGGTTTTTTTAGCTAAACTAAGCCAGAGCATGCAGGTGTAATTATGTAAACAGTAAAAGCTACTTGTATTTGATTTAATAGATGAGTCCCACTGGATGCAAAAGAGGTTTTTCCCTTGTGTGCCTCTCTTTTGGAAAAAGTCACGCTTCCTATGCAGGCTGGAAATAAACCAGCAATAAAATGCCAAAGCAGCTCTGATGGCTCACGCAAAACATCCTCCACCAACCTCTCTGTAGATTTTTTGAAGCTCTCTGCACCGTTTCTTGCACAAGTGGAAAGTGCCAAAGGGACAGATGTTGCCAATTTGAACCGTACAGGGGGAAGGCAAATATTGCTAAGCAACAGAGTGCTTGAGAGAATTTTTCGGAGAGGAGCCAAGGGAGTTATGCCTGGGAGTGCCTGCAGCTTCTCATGGCTCGGTGTGAGGGAACAGATTAAAAGTTCTTTCCTGTCAGGGCTGACGCCGCCAGCACAAAAGACACCATAACCTATTGACACTGATTAGGGCTGACAAGGGAATGTATGAAAACAGGAAATCTGCCCTGCCATGTGGGAAGGCAGTAAGACATGTTCACGGAGGTAAGTGCAGCACACAGCCGGTGCCAGGGCGGGGTCAGCAGTTGGCTTCAGCGGGACAAGGTGAAACCCAGGCAGGCACCCAGCCCCGTGAAGGCCATGTCTGGGTCTGCCTTTCACATCTGAATGGGAGCAGGTCACTGAAGAATGGGCTGGTAGGGAGAGGGGGGTGTTTTCAGTGAGTCCTGTAATAATTGCAGGCTGCCTCATGTAAATGGCGTTAACTTCTCTAGTTACTGAAGGATGAAAGAGTTTATAAACGAGGCAAGTCTTAAAACACCTGTGTGCTGCTCTCTGGCCAAGCAGCACTTCATAGCTGAGTGCCAGCCTGGAGGTCTTTGTTTTGATGGTCCCTAATGCCCCGGAGATGTTTCCTCACAGAGTAAATGTGCCTGTTTCAAGCCTCTGAATTATTTTGGCCGTAGACTCCTGGTGTCTTGTTCAAGAGATGTATTTTCAGGAATGAAACACAAGATTTATCTTCCTACATGGGTCATCACATTAACACTCTTCTAATGATACTTTGAGCACCTCCTGGACTTTGATCTGATTCTTTGCTTTGTTGGAGTGTAGGGAAATGTTTAGCATGTGCTTTGTCTTGTATTTCTTACTTCATGGGATTTTTTTTTTTTTTACTGGCTGCCAGTGAGCTTCAGTGGAAGTGGCATTTTGCAGCTTAAGGATGCTCCATAGGAATAGCCTGGATAAGCACAGTGATGTGGGTTATGTCAAGTCTGGTGGTACTGCTTTTTCTTCTTGGGCACTGATCACAGTGCTCTTGCCCATGTGGGTGCTGCAGCAGGAAGGTGCCTCACTGAGGTCTTGGTCAGCTCCCTGGTTTTCAGTGAGCACCAGCATTAAGGGGAGAAGAGTTCCCCTGCTTTTTGTATGAGACGAATCCTGCATTGAGAAGGGCTTCCCAATGTTCCCGGGCAGGGCACAAGATTGCCAGAGCTCACCAAAGCTTGACTAGAGCAATGTGGTAATTTTTGAAATGAATTCAACAAGTAGTGATGTTCTTGTCCTGGCACACTATTCAGTGTAGTCTGTTTTTCTATAAGTTATGCCTCTTTTACTTGTTTCCTTGTGTTGTTATTCTGTGCTTTGAAGTTTCAGGTCTCATTTTTCATTTTCTCTGATGTCTAATATAGTTGCTGTCTGATTTATCTTTAACATCCTCCCCCCCCC
>VZTZ01018449.1:1121192-1328869 GCA_013400955.1 Drymodes brunneopygia
CCCCCACCTCAAGCTTCAGATGCCCATTTTTATCTTCATTATGATGAGGATTTATTACTTAGACAATAAAATAGTGCTTTATTGTTTTAAGCAGCAGAATATTTTAATTCCCTGTTGGAAAAAGCAATACTCCTAACTTTTTGATGTCCTGCTTTTTGACACACCAATTTTTCCTCTAAATTGCTTTAGCAGTGTTATGTTTTCTTGCCAGTTTGTTCCATTGGTCAGATTTGTTCCATTGGTCAAATAAATTTCATTAGATATCAAGGTGCTCTTTTTGAATGCAGTCAGGTGTAGTGAAGTGGGACGTGTGATCTTGGTAGTCCATCGTGCTCCAAGCAGAAAGTTTGGGTGCATTCCCAGAGAGGCTCTGCCATCAACCCAGCTGCCTTTGCATGTACCCAACCACAGCGAGACAAACTACAGCTGACATCACTTTGTGCTTGTTTCAGACCCAACAAGGGCTGGATGCTGGAAAGTGTCCCTGTCCTCTCCCTTCCCCACAGCCACCTTCATCTAATGGAAGACATTGCTGCCCTCTTTTCCAGGATACTGAATTCAACCACTTTGGCCTTTCTGCCTTTTCTTCAGATGGAGCTTTTCTGGAATCAAAGGAGGAAGGAACAAGGGTGATGTTTGCTTTGGCTGCTAAGGAAATAGAGCTCAATAGTACTTGGCTTGTGGAGTAATTTTTAACCAGTTATGAAACTTGACCTAAAATTCCATTACTTACAGAAACTCCAGTTTGGGTGACTTGTTCAAATGTGTACTTTCCTTTGAAGACAATTTGTAACTTTTGCTAGTCAAGAGATTACCATATAGCTTAGGTTATGCTACAGTCAGAAGTGTTATCTTGGCTGGTTTACAAAGCTTCACTAAGTCTAAAGAAAAATTTGACCATTACAAAGCCCCCAAAAAACCTAGTTAAAGTTTTCAGGTCTTTTTTGCTGATTGAAGTTAGAAAGAATAGCAACAGCAGAGCAATACTTATTTTTTCCTTTTCTTGAGAGATGAAAGAATTCAGTTTCTCTATTAGCATAATTTTAAGAGAATTTATTTGTCTAAAATCTAATTCAGAGCCTAAATTCAAATATTTGTTTTAATGCACTTTTGATTCAAAAGCACCCCCAAAGGGAGAAGCAAGTGAGCACTTCCCCATGATTTTTAAGGTTAACTGCTGTATGTGTTTACAAGTATTTTTCTCTGTCTCTAGAACAAGCACACAGGCAGAGTGACTGCGCATTTTACAAGTTTGTTGTAAAATAAACAATTTGTGGAACAATTCCTTATTAACACTGTGGTATCTATTTCTTCTAAAGCTTGTGGTTTTTAAACTTGGTTTAAGAGCACTAGTTTTTTAAAATATGACTTGTGCATGTTGTGTTTTGAATAGCAGTGGCTTATGAAGAATGCTATAGGTTTGGGAAGATGTAGGGTGAATTCATGTAGCAGGAGACAAAATCATGTTCGATTCAGATCCTACCAGTCTACTCCTCTTCATGCAAGGAATACTTTGGCTTCTTTCATCAGCCTGTCAACTCACTGCTATTCAGACCAAGTTGTAATTCAGGCTTGGCTGGACACCATCTGTTCTCTAAAGGTGAAAGATGTGGTATAGTCAGCCTGAATGTTTTCACAGGCATTTTACTGAAGGTGCTCTTGGGCTGTCAGATTGCTTGTGTCTTTGCAGTTTTGCTTTGTTAATCCTTGGCTGGATGTGCTGAAGGAATGCCATCTGTGCTTTGCCAGTGCAGAGGACATCCCTTGCCTCCTTGGTGCAGGTCAGCTCCAATCCTGCCCTTCTTTGCCAATACAGTATTGATGTTACCACAATATTACTGCACGTGTTTCCATAATGAAAGCAAGAGGTGAAGCAGTGTGGTGTTTATTTTTCTCTTTGCTATGGTAGCAGTAACCCCTTGGGTATGTCCTACCCTTCCCTTAGACATTTCCTCAGAGCCTTCTGTGGTGCACATGTTGGGAAATGCTCATCCAGCTTTCAGGAGTCTAAGGATTGTGTGTGAAACTCTTACAGTGCAGAGACTTTGCCTGAGAGGACATGAAGCAATCACAGTACACAAAGGTGTTGATCCCTGTCCATCATGGCTACAAATCATGAACCTGCCTGCACACATCCCTGAAGTATTTTAAATGGTTTGAGTATTTTGCCATTGATTCTTGGGAACTTTTCGCACAAACATTGGAATGATTTGATCAATTATGTATGAAGGATATTATAGGCAGTGAAACAGCGATACAGAAAATCTGGCAATGTCTGTAGCCTTCTCCAGTTTGCTGTCCCTAAGATGCTTCAGGAAAAGATGGAGAAAGCTTTTCCTTAGGCAGAAGCTGGTTGGTGTCTTGGTACTTCTTGAAACCATCTCTCCTTGTTTGGATTTTAATTACAGGCCATTCAGGCAGTATGTTAAATAAGCAAAAAAAGCCATTTCTTCCCTCTAGAGTATACAGACAAGGAAATAAACAGTGAACTGACCCTCTCCCATCCTCTCAGTATTGCTTTGTTTTCTGACAGCCTTTTGAGCCTGGGAGGCTCATGGCCTGTAGCCTTCCTATTTTACCTGACTGACAAGGATCAGTTCTCAAATGCCAGCCAGGTATGTTATCTCAGCACCTCCTGCTTTGCTTAGCTGCAGATAAAAGTTGTGTGTGACAGCTCTACAGGGCATAAGCCTGGCCATAAAGAATTTCTGGGACTTGGGAAACATCGTCTGCAGTCTTTAATGCAGTTTAGGGAATGATAAAAATGTCTTTTAAGGAAGCTTACATTTTGAGTCATGACAAAGGCAAATGTCTTTTACTTACAGATTTTAAATATTGTGGACTGGTTGTTCTAGGCACAGCATGAGCAAAGAAGGTTCTAGAGGCTCTGTCCAGCCCTGGCCTCTGTTCCCACCTGGCAAACAAGCTGAGAGGGCTGTTTTTTGCTGAGTGCACAAAGCTCTTTGCTGAGGAGAGGATGAAAGTGTCTGTGTGTATGTTCAGTTGAGTAATAACCAACATCTCCTGGGAGCAGACCGCGTCAGCCTCGGACACTCCTTTTACAGATGAAAGTTTAAGTTAAGCTGCTTTCAAGTTAAACTACCTTCAGTTACCTGGTCACTCTTTTTAGCATATAAAACTGAACAGAGTGACCAGGTAACTGGTGGACAGGACTCGCTCTGGTTTCCCATTGTCTTTAGCAAGATACAGAGCTTCCAAGAGACTTGTCCAATACTTGTCTTGAAGAGGAGAACTTTCATCTGTGTAGACATGATGATGATGATAATAAGGTACTTTTCCAACCACAAAAGGTAAAATCCAGATTTTATTTTTCTCATTTAGTTCAGTTGTAAAACAATAGCGATAGTTGCCTTTGCAAGCAAAAGGATATCCTGCTATTTTTTTCTCCACAGGTTTAAGTTCCTTGGTTTGGAAGCATTTAAAAATATTTCTTCCATTTCCATTAAAGTTTGAAAATAGCATGTAGGTTCTTTCTGAGTCAAGAACATCACTTTCTTAAGGTGAGAGATACAATTCCTATCCTTTCAACCCATGTGTTTTCTTCTCCTTTTTCCTTTGGGAATACTATCCTTAGATGCACTAACAAGCATCCCTTTTTTCATGTCCCTCCCACTTGCCTTCTCCTTTGATGCACTGGTCCTGGTGACTGATGCCTTTTAGCTCCCCTCCAAGTTGTGTGGTCTGTCCCAAGCAGCAGCAGCAGCACAGAGCTGTGCTGGGTGCTGGCCTGGGACTGGTGATGTTGCTCCAGGCTGCCTCTTCAGTTTGTTTTATTCCCCAAATTTTTATTGGCAGTGTTGGTAATGCAGGGAGATGCTGAGGGTGCTTTCAGACAGCTGGGAGAGCCTGCATCTCCAAGTCTTGTTTACTGAATCACTAAAGGGAGATGCACCAAGTGCCACCACTGCCATCATAAATCTAACTCCGCTTGTTTTCTGAGGGGAAAGTGGTCTTTGGAAAGGGAAAGCATTTCTGAGAGATTGCAGCAGTTAATTATCTGAGATGATTCCCAGAACCACAGGATGCCTCTCACCACCAAAAGCCCCCATTTCCTTAATGGCCATAACAAACATAGTTATTATTTTCTTATCTTTTGTTGTTTCAGCTGAAGTGACCAGCTTTTTTCTGGAGTGGGCTAGAGTCAGGCTACTCAAAATACTGTAGAAGTATATCTACCAGCATAAATTGCAACAAGGTGGTACTGGAAATGAGAAAATACCTGAAATAGTGGCTTGCTGCTCTTACTTAAATGCTTATATTGAAAGACAGCTGTGTGTTTGTTCTGCAGGGAACAAGGGGACACAACCTCAGCCTTTTATAGACGCAATACTTACAGATTCACTTTAAGTATTAAAAATTATTTACTGAGGGGACTTTAAGGGGACAGTAGGTAAGAAAGTTCTGTGGAATCAAGGAGTCAAAACTAGATTTTTGAGAGCTACTGTACAGATGGTAATTGCAATGGAGAGGTGCTCTTGTGTGGAGATTCTTTATGCAGAGCAATTTACTGGAGAGATAATCAGCCTTGGCTGGCATCCTGGTCTGCTTGGCTATGTACAGGTGATACTGCACTTAACTTCCATGCTTACTTTCTTTGGGTTTCAGTTATATTATTATTAGATGAAGACTAACAAGAGATGCACAAATTTCTGTCAGCAGCTCAGGATTTGTAGTGAATCCTTCATTAAAAGATATCAACAGTCTGTTCCCCCAGGACACAACCCCCTTGGCTACTTCAGTCAAAGAAAGACAAAACAGTAATTTGTTTTTCTTACACCGTTTGAACACAAGGAGGCCCGTGCATTTATTTTTACATTGAGCAAAATAATCCATCTCAGGGTTAGAAAAGCGTGTAAAATCTTTAAAGAATGTTTTATTTCCTGCAGGCACCCACGCAGGAACAGGACAGTACAACCATTGTTTTCTGAGCATTTTGATGTAAAATGCCTAAATTGCCGGGATCATTCAGTGTCAGCTGAAGAAAGCTCATGGAATGGTTTGATTTGTTCTCAAACCTGTGACCAGGGCACTGACAGGCTGAAGCTGCTGTCTTCATTTTGAGCTGGGCTGCTGAGTTGAGGTGTGGGCAGAAGCAGAAGAGTAGGTGGTGTGGCATTTTTTTAATGGAATGACTTTGGCATTGCCTTGGAAAAGAGGAGTGGACTCAAATGAGTTAAGTGTGGTTGTGGAACTGTCCATGGGGAACTTGGCTGCAGGCAAGCTGCTGGTGAAACCCTGGTGCCCACAGAGGACCTGAAATAGCACCCAGAGAAACCATTTTAGAAGGCTTCTGTGGACTCTGAGACTGGGGTCAACAATGAAGTCTTGTGACTTCAAGCAAGCAGCATAAACACAAATGAGAAAAAAATGCATTTATAGTGCAATTGTTGAAGATGTTTTCTGGCTGGATAAGACAGAATCCTTTGGTACGTTTCTGCTGGTGCCTCAGCATTGCTTTAGTGTGCATAAAGTAAAAAACATAAATAGGTTTTGTTTTTCATGAAATACTGAAGTGAAACTTAACACTGAAAGCAATGTCAAGATCTACCTAAACTTTGCTTCGATTTGCTGGAATTACTCCAGTCCCACTCCATGAGGCTGAAGAACTAGGTAGGTGAGAGAGGAGACCCAGGATGTGTTGCTTGTTGCTGCTCATCCTCCATAGTTGAACCCACCCATCTGGCTACCTGAAGCTGGCACCAAACTCAAACAAGTACATCCCCAAACATGTATTTTTTACAGCTGCTGCAGTGTGTGCTACCTTGATACTGCTTTTCATAAAGAGAATCTGATACAAGGTTTTTATAAAATTTCAGCTATTTCAGTTTTCTTTGTGTTTAATTTTCTCTTTTTGTCCTTTTGTAGTCTACCTTATGTTTGAGGGGGGTTTTGTTGTGGTTGTCATGTTTTTTTTGAAATGGAGTGAGCTTTCTTCTTCTGTGCCAAAAATGATGTGACTTGCGGTAATTTCTCCTGTGAAAATTAATCCTAGTCTTGGGCAACCTGCTGAGAAAATTGCCTTCCCTTCTCACGGGTTTGTTGTTCTGTGACAGCAGCTTCCTGAATTTCCTGGAACAGCTCAAGCTGCTGTTAGAGGGACTCTGCTGCCAAATAGTACCTCTATGTTATTTTACAGTTGTAATGAAACCTCAGACATTATTCCCTGTAATAAAATGGCCTTTAAAATCTGTACCTGTAGTTTATGAAGTCAGTCATTAAGGACGTACTGAGTTCTGTATGATTTGAGATTTTAAACAAATGATGTCTATAAAGGTTTCACGACAGTAATGAAACTCCCTTTTTACTGTATATTTCTGAAATGTTTTTGAGCTTAATAGAAAAATAGCACCAAGGAAAACCTAAATAGATGCAAGTATTCCCACACTTGCATACGAGGGAAGTGTGAAGTCAAGGAAGGGATGGTCTCATCCTTAAAATACAGTTTTCTTTGAAGTGTTTGCACTCACTTTAGCCTGATTTGTTATTGACTTAATCCAAAGCTCACAGGTAACAGTGCAAAGACTTACGCCTGTAAGCTTTAGTTCAAACTCTACCTTTTTCCTTTAAAAAACACTAATACTTTTTGCATTAGCTTCAAAAAGGAAACAAACAAAAAACCCAATCCCTACAATTTCTTAACATGAACAAAATCAGAAGAAAATCTTGTGTTGACTACCTGCCTACATCTTTCTGATCTGATGCAGTTTTGATAGTGTTGTTTGCTTTTCATCCCTGTTTCCCTGCTTAGTCACTCCAGTGGTTTGCAGGGGTCTTTTTTTTGCAGCAGCTGCAACAATGATGTTTTCCCAGGTTCACCCAAGGGATTGTTGATGCCAGAGCTGAGAAAGTTGTGTTTTGTTAGAAGAGGTGGGTGCTGATGGAACCTTTGGGCTGGAAATGAAAGTGTGGTTTTATGCCCCAGGGAGCTGTTGTGGTTACTGAGTTTCACCAGTATGTGGTTCAAAACCAATTAATTTTCTATTGTCTCCAATCTATTTAGCTACAAGCAATCAAAATATCCCTGATCCATAGCTCAGGGTAATCAAGGCCTTAGACTAGGTTATGTGGGAAAATATAATATTGTGTGCTTTCTAGGGAAAAGGAATCTTGCTGGTAGCAAAGCATGACAGGTTGATTGCATGGCAGGTTTTCTTTGGGTTTTTCTCATAATGTAAAATACCCATTTCCTAAAGGTTTTTTAAATATTGTTATTTTCAAATTATGCAAATATTGGGTACAATATAAGAGGTGCTCCAGATTTGTAAAATGAAAAGAATTGTAGGACTTCTGTTCTGTGATATGGAACATTTAAACAGCCTTGGCAGAGAATCTGCTTGGTGTCTGGTGTTCCTCAAGATAGTGCGTGAAAGCCTTTACAGATTCTCATGTTTATGTATTTGTGTCGATCAACAAGACGGTTTGAACTTCAGGCTTTGGCAGCCTCGTTCAATACATGGCAGAACATTATTGCATCCATCATCAGGATTAGTAGAGGCTTGGTTAAAATATGTCTTGTCTCTTGTTGACTGGGTCATTTTGGAAACATGACAGCAAGGAAACGTGGGAAACATGCCCTGTATTTGTCTATAGCACAGAGAGGATGGATTTTTAATGCACAGAAATACAGGTGGGAAGTTGCTTTGGAGAGTAAGTCGGCTTGCTATCGCTAGCGTGACTTGTGTGCAAGGAGAGGGCATCTAATATGCAAGCTCTCCTCCTGCTCTGGCTGGCTGAGCACAGATGGGTGAAGTAAGGACAGGATGGTAGGTTTCAGTCTGATTTTTGTCCTGCCTGTTGTTTTCAAACTAACCTTTCACTCAGTGAGGTATGTAGTTTTGTCATCTTCATTGCATTCAAGTGGCAAAGACTATGCAGTTGGCATGAAAAATTTAAAACTAGATATTCCTATTCAGGTATAATAAAGCGTAGTATTAAATGGGAAGCAGCTGAAAATGTGATTTTTTTTGTTTGTTTGTTTGGGTTTTTTTAGCACGAGAGCTGGTGACCTTCACTGCTGGTAGTTGCAGGGGCAAAGCTCTCATTAGGGAACAAAGAAAACCTGACAGCAGAATGAAGGGCATGGAACTCATAATTGGCTTTTCTCATTGTTGCTGCACCATTTGCTTGGGTTTTGGTGCTAATAACTCAGTCTGAGATCAGACAAAGAGCAGTAGCCAGCATACTTGAGCTGTACACACACACACACACACACACACACACACACACATATACACATTTCAGTTTTAATTAGGAGGAGATACCAGCAGCACAGGAAATGCACTCATGCTGTAGCTGTTCCTCTGCTACACTGCCTGGGTACCTGCAGCACCAGTTTACTCAAGGTGGGGATGGAGAAACAAGAGGCTTGTTTGTGCACTGGATGTCAGGGGGCAGCTCCAAATGGGCCATGACAGCAGAGGCTTGCAAATAGCAGGGATAAGCAGTTGGGTGGAAATTACAGAGATGAGAAGGAACAGAAAGGTCTGCGACACCTTAACACTTGCCTGAGAGGCAGCCTGGATCTGTTCCAGTCCGTGTCTGCTTCCAGAGCTGCTGTCCTCCTCTTCGCACACTCCGTGTGCTCTGACTGCTGCTGGCCTTGTTCGAGCCCACGCATCTCAGCACTGTCACGCGGGGGCTTCTGAAATAATGCATGGCCAGCTCCCTCTGGGAGGTGATTTTCCTGACATCCTGCTTGAAACTACTCTGCCACAGCCTCCTGATGAGGCAAGCTATTTAAAGACCAGGGAGAAAGCTTCAGCCCCCTACTTCCACACGAGAGCTTTCAGCTCCACTTGGCACATGTGACAGAGTGGGATGAAAATGCGTGCTGTAATTTTTGATGGAATATCTTTTTAAAAAAAGTAACCTTAGAAGCTCTTTAACCCCATCTTCATTACAAAAAACCCCCCTCAAAACAACCACTGCTTATTCTTTGTAGTATCTATGGCCCACATATTATCACGGCCAGTTGGGCACCTCTTTTGTGTGCCTGGTGGTTCCTTAGGCAGTTTAGTTTCGTTTTGGTTTTTAGTTATTTTCCTGCTGTCTTCATTCATTCCCTAACAGAGCTGTGCAAGGCTCAGGGGGTGAGCAGAGCTATGTGTTCGTGAAGTGCATGGATTTTGGAATTGCTTTTGAGGAGATGACATGGAAGTATTTCAGAGAGTTTTGTCACACACTTGCTATGCAGTGTGAATTGAGTGCCTGTGCAGATTTTAAATTGTTTTCTAAATTAGGAGCTCCCTCTCCTCTTTTGTGGGTATGTGCACCTGTGCATTTCTGCATGCCTGTTGTGGTAAAGACAGACTAATTCCTCAAGTAACTTCTAGAACTTATGTTTGTGTAGATGCTTGAAATTATTTTGGCCTGAAGTCCTTTTCAGTTCATGATCAAAGTAGTAGTGAATCCTTCAGTGGCTGTTTTCCCTTTTTTACTTTTAAATCAGTATTCTTATTAATATTATTAGTAATTAAATTAGTGTTATTGCTGTGGGACCTGGCTTTTATTGAAGCACAGCATCAGTTTGGATGGGAACACTGGCTCTAAAAAGCCAAACCAAAGCCAGCAAGCCAAAAATTCTGCATGTGCCATGATTGTGCTTGACCTTGACCATTGAAATATTTTATAAGTGACATTTGGAGGTGCCTGTGTCATTCCCAAACTGAAAGAGTGTGAATGTGGCATTAGGAAGTCCTAGCTGGGGACTGTAGAGATGTCAGTGTCAGACAGTAAATATGCACCAGGCTTAACTGGAGTTGTCTGTTGGGAGCAGGTTACAGTGCTCCCAGGAAAGGAGTAAAGTAAAAGTGCTAGCAGGGATATACAGCAACAGTGTCTATCAGAATATCTGATCTTGCACACCCACAGTCCCCAGTGGAGCTAAACTCCTTTCAGGGATTTCTTTGGCTTTATGGCTTTGTAACTCTTCCTGCAGCAGCATCATATTTCTGTTTTTCCTTAAACTCTTCTCTTACAGCTGGCAAGGACATCCTGTGCTGCTGGGTGGTAATTGTGGTTTAATGGTGGTTTAGTGGCTTAACAAACTGAAACACAGCCAAGATGTGACTTGAAGGAAAAAACCCACCAAACAAACAAACAGAAGGGAAAAAAAATACTCAGGATACAGAAAAGCCCAGTTTCTTCAGGCAGTGGATGCATAGCTTTGTGAAAGATAGTGTCCTCGATCATTGGAGCTGGGATGGAGGGAAAGTGGATGTGCCCCACGGGTTTGGGGCACAGGGACAGTCACAGTCCCCCATGCAGTCAGCTGACTCTGACCAGTTTTGGTGTGGTTTTCACCCTGTGCATGTCCCGAACAGTCTGTGATTGTAATATCTGGAGCAATAATTTCACCGTGTATTTGATAATGGTATCCTAACAAACCAAACAAAACCAAAGGTCCTTATGCTGCTGCTGCAGACTTGTGTGGTGCTTGGTCAGTGTCATGTGTTTGTTTTCCTTTAAATTTTGTGCCATGAGGAAGAAAGTGGTTTCTGCTGAGCCCCTGGACCTGTGAAGAACCAGTCACTGAACCCCTGGGGGTTACAATAAATCCTCCTGACAATTGAACTATAAATACTCTGTGTATGTAAACCTGTATCAATGTCAAAGTCTTTTCAGGCTCATCAGAAAGAACTCCAGGAAGGGGGATGTGAGTTGTTTGGCAAGGATAAGAGAGGTCCAGACTGGCTGTTACAGATATTCTCTGATTCCCAGGTTAATTGAATTCCACTTCTGTCATCACTCATCACTTCATAGAACTTAAGTTTCTGAAATGGGTGAAGTAAACTGATTTTGATTTGTTGCAATTGATCCATTATAGAAAGAGTTTTCAAATACTTTGTCCAGGCAGGATCTTGATTTCTTACCAGTTTCATGGGAAGTTTTTTCTGTGATGCTCTCATGGGATTTCTCAGGAGTTTCTGAAGCAATCTGTGCAGGAAGATGCAAGTGAATGTGTCTGCTGTTCACCACTTACTGAATTAAGAAGTAAATTAGGCTGAGCTTACCAGGTTAAGCGTGCTAGGAAGAAAAGAAGAGGTGCCTTTTTTGGAATTGTGAGTTACAAAGCATTCCAGTCCCTTGCCAGGTGGTAGTTCCTTGCTGTTTGCCCTCCCTGTCCCCTCCTCCTGCCTGCTGTGGGACACATCTGCAGGCCTTGCTTTCATTCGTGTGGCTGATCTGGCCGTGCCTCAGCTTTCCTTTGTTTGTGTGAGTAAGGTCAGAAGCAGCTCTCCATATGTCATTTTCTGAAGAAATTCAAGGCTTTGTCAAGTGAGCACTGCCTCACTGAGCTTTATGTAGACTCAGACAAATGAGGTTCCAAGGAAAAGGTATTCCTCATCTCCTCCTTCCAATGTAAATAGTGGAGCATGTGGGAAACAGATGAGTGGACTTCCTGTGAAAGGGCCAAGGATGGCAATTTTTGACTTTATTGAAGTGTTTGCTTGCTTTGCTCTTTATTTTTTTCTGGGGAAGATCCTTCTGGTTGGGCACTGTAGCTCACTGTCCTCTTCCTTGAATGTGAATAAACTCTTCCTGGCCTTTCTCTTTCAGCAGTTACTCTGATGAGTGGACACTTCCATAGAATTTCTTGTTTATAGACAAGAAACTGATCTGGCATGCATTTTGCTTGTTACAACTACTCAGCTCTTTGGTTGTTTTCTGTTTCAGCCTCCTTTGATGATGTCAGTTAGGAAAGGGCATGTAAATGACAGATACTTTCAAAACACGTGCCTTGTTAGTAGATGAGTTAGTAGATGATCTGTGGTAGGGAAGTGGTGTTCCCCATGGCTGGGGCACGTCAGTGTGTGGAAGCACACATACACTCTGAGAAAGGATATGTTAGAAGACCCTGCCATTAAAATTCGGGAGTGGGCTTTTATAGTATCAAGTGATTGACTGTCAATCAGATCTCTTCAGGCAGTTTTACATAAGTTATTTGGTAGTATCAGTAGAATGTTTGTTCCTTTATCAGGTACTTTACCAGGTTTACCGCATCTTCATCTCACTATCAGGATGTTTAACTTTAGGATTGATGAGTCAGACAGGTTTCAGCTTTATTCAACACCAAAAGCACTGTGATGCCCCCTTCTCCATTTACCACTTTGCAAATACCATTTGCCACTGGTGGCATTGTTCGAGTTGTTTTACCCCATTCCAGACAGAGCGTCCTGTTGGAGTCTACACTCACCTCTGCCAAGGACTTGAAAACAAGAGGCTTTTTAGAAGTGCATTATTAACTGCCCTGCTGATGGGGATTTTAATCCTTACTAGCATTTAATTACCAATGGACTTCTGTGAAATTTATTGAGCTGTTGGTAAGCAAATGTTCACTGAGTGTATGCTTGTCTCATGTCAGTTGGTAAAAGACCCAAAAAATTCATGCTGCTTCCCTCTTTTCTTGTTACAGCAAACCAACCCTATTGATGTGCAGTCCATTGAAGAAATTTTGAGGGTAGGTAGTCTTAAATAATAGATCTCTGTGTTTGCTTAGATTTTGCATGACATAAGGTAATGGTTGGGGAAAAAATACCTCTGTGCTTCTGTTCACTCAGCAGACGTAACTGTCACTAATTTTGGGCTGTGCTGAGAAGATAAGAGTCAGCCTCAAATACAGCTGGAGTTGTAAGATCAGTCTTTCTATCAGTACCTAAGTGCAATACAGTCTGGTGCAGTTCAAGACTGACAAATTGTCCAAGACAGCCAGAGCTACTCCTACATCAAGTCAGGGAGTTGGCATTCCCAAGTGCCCTTCCTCCAAAGGCTCTGGACATGCTGCCTCATGTCCATGCTGCCAGCCCCAGCAGCGTGGCCCTGAGCAGGAACACACCTGTGTCCTTCCCACCTGCCTGTGCACTGCACTGCTGCTGCTCCCTCACTCTGATTCCATCCACTCATGCAGAGTAAAACCACAGCTGATGCTGTAACCTTGTGTCAGAACTGACTCTGTGAGCAGCGCACAGGCTCCCAGTGGCTGTGGCTGAGTCAATGTCACCCCTTCCCTGTGCGCAGTGTGAAAATGCCCTTGGATTCCCAAGCTGGTGGTGCTGATCCTGAGGAGACAGTTCCTTGATGTCAAATACTATTCTGAGATGCTGAAGTCCTGGTGGAATGGTTTGATTTCTGTGATTCACTTCCCTCGCTGTTGCTCGAGGTTGCAAAATCTGGATGCCTGGGTTGCTCTCCAGAAGCTGCTGTTGGGGCAGTGTTTTAGCTGGAGGGTGTGCACAGGTGCCCACTGGCTGCCCTGTGCTGGTTGGGCTTGCAGCAGGAGGATTCCTCCTAGAAGTCTGGCATCCTTTTGCATTTCACCAGACATATCCATGTTCTTGCCTATCAGTAATGCATATCACTATTTTTGTAACAACCATGGCAAGCATGTCCAAATGCATGAAGAAGTAGATCCAAATGTATCTCTGAAGCATGAAACTTGATCTGTGCCTATCAGCAAAAATCCTAATAGCTGCTCCTCTCAATCTCTTTCCAGGAAATGACCCGCTCTTGGCCACCTCCCCTGACAGCCCTTAATACACCTACTAAAGCAGAGCCCTCCAAATTTCCATTCCCAGCAAAGGTAAGACACCCTCTCTCTGCCAGGGATTTTGATAAACTAGAAGAGAGCTTTCTGGCTCTTGTGTGGGTTTCCATCTAATTTTGTTCCCCTTCTCTCAATAAAGGCTGTTAGGAGGTATTACCTTCAGAAGTAGTCAGGTAAGTTAAAGCACAATGGAGATGAATAAAAAGTGCTTCAGCAACTTAGACATTTGCTATAATTGTGGTCTTCAAATGCAGCTACTTTTCTGAGACACTTTAAGTGTCTCTGCTGAAGCACAAAACACATTTTATCCTTTTGTCAACAGAAGTATTTGCTGACTGTGTTAAACAGAAGTGTTAGGCAGCTCTTGTGAAATTTAAAAAATACTTCTTCAAGAATGCACATATCCCTAATGTACTAACAAACCCTTTTCGGTGACAGCAGCACGTTATCATTTCTGTCCATGCTAAGCTGTATCAGGCCAACTTTGACAAGGTAGTTGAAATGTTCAGTAAAGTAACACATGGAAAACAAATCATCAATATGCTGCTCTTACAAGAGAGGTCATTTATGTTATTCTCAATTTGCACCTCGTCCTTTTTTTCTAGGAATTGCAACCTGAAGGATCTGTAGCAAAGGATCAGAGTAAGTAGATACCGAAAGGAAACACACATTTATATGTGTACTGACTGATAGTTTTGTGTGTTATACATGACATGTCAAATGTTTACATTGATCAAGAGGCGTAGTTTTCTTTGCTTTGTTGAAGAGTGATGAATTTAAAAATGGCTTAAGAGATTGTGCATTAAGGCAGCAGTTCATCAGAGGACAGCCAGTGTTTCATTAGGAAACCCCATTTGGAATGATGAATAATCTGAATGACAATTATGTCCTAGAAGAAAGTGATGAGTCTCATCTGGTGCTTAGAGACCATAAGGTAAAATAGACTACCAAAGGAGGCAAATAAACCCAACCTATTCATTTTTGATTTCCAGAGCATTATGGAGCACCTTCAGAAACATTGCCAGTTTCTCAGCCAAGAACATCGTAAGTAACCAGACCCTGTTCACTTTCTATTGTGCAGTTAATTAAAAGAACTTGGAACAAACTAAATTCTGGGTTGCTTGATGTTTCTGAAGATTAAGGTGTTATCAGTCTGATCTTTCTTAGAAAACTTCCAATGCAGGGAATTTTCACCAATAGAAACATTATTGTTTCATTATGAAATCATAGAACTGTTTAGGTTGGAAAAGACCTTTAAGATCATCAAGTCCAATTCTTAACCTGAGAATGCCAAGTCCTCTAAACCTTGTCATGACTATGATGGCTGTGGTAAAATCAAAATAAAACTGAAGAAAAAAACCCAACTATGAATGCACCAGATTAAAGTAATTTTGTTCTTTTAATCTGTGGCTGTTTAACATCACGCTTTTATGCTCTCCAACCTACAGTAATGCATCCAACTGATGTAAATTACAAAGGATCCAAACTGAATCTGTTTGATTCTGGATATTGTTTTGAAGCCTGGGAGGGCTAGTAAAGCTACAGCTACAAGAACTGCAAAAACCAGGGCTGAAATTTTAAAGCAAAAAAAAAAAAAACTGGTGGATGAAATAACTTGGTACTGCCCTTGTAGGTGAAAGTGGTTGTCTGCTAATTAGGTTAATTACAGAAGTTGCTTGAAGGCAGTTTTGTGTGGGCTGACATTAATCTTTCAGGATTAACTTGGTCAAATGCAGCATTGGTGGGTTCTGAGCCCCGAGTAACAAACAGAAATATTTCCATGTCTGGAAGGCTCAGGGGTCCTTGTGAAAGGCACTTGCTGAAGCGTTAATTTTAAATGTCTGTCAGTCATATGATACATAAAGATCTCGTTACTCCATGACATGTTCTTCCATGGAAGGCTGCAAACTACAGACTACAAAACTTATTCCACTGGTTTGCCTTTATCTTATCACAAATCATTTCATTAAAAACAACTCAAAACTGGGCTACTCTAAAGCAAGAGCAAAAGCATGTCTCCATTTTGGTTGAGATTGTAGAATTTTTACTCAAGCTCTGTAAGATCTATTAAATATCTCTTCCTACTGTTTCAGTATAATGTACAGGAGCCCTCACTCACTGGGAGCATGCGATAGTGTCTTGTTGAGCAGTCAGCAACTCCCTTCTTCTCTTCCTTCTTTTGTTTCTCTTTCGTCCCACCCCAGTTTACTCCTCTTCAATGACTTCTGGAAATTTTCATTGCACTATTAGAACTAGTAGTTCCAGCTGCTCCAGGCTGTGCCTTCCTCCCCAGCTACCCTATGGCCATCATCATTATTTCATTTCTCAGCTGCTTGTAAAAACCCCTTTAGCCCTTTAGTCAGTTTTTCAGGCAGCAGAGAGAGGAGACTTTTCCTGCAGACAAGAATTGGAAAAGACTCCTTCCTTAGCCCACAGGGCCAGAATTGTAAATTTGGCACAGCATGGAGCTCTGTCCTTAGCCATGATCCCCTCTCTGCTTAGCATCCTCACTGGGCAGCTCAGAGCCAGTGCTCATCCACAAGGGATGTGTGTGCCCACGACTGGCAAAGGCAGTGGAAGCAGGAGGAACAGGGTGGCCTGGGTTTGTGTCCAAGTGGGGTTTGTCCAGGGACTTCCTCTACATCTTTCCCTTGAACCAAAGCATCCTCTTTTTTTTTTTTTTTTTGTGTTTGTTTTCTTTTGCACAACAGGCCTGGCATTCTGTGCTGTTCAAAGCGCACGTGACTGTCTGAAAATTCAGCTGCCTGGAGTAGCTTGTGTTGCAAAGTGTAGCTGGCTGAAAACAAACAGCGTTTGTGCTGGTTAATTAGGAGATGAAATCCCAGGGCATCTGTGTGCCCAAATTAGGCATTCAGCTTTTCAGAGCGTGCAGGGATTTCCCAGATGGATTTCATTCTTGAATGCGGCCCTGAAGTTTGCACCTGGCAGTGCTGTAATGGAAGCAGCCCTTCTTTTAAAAGGGGAGATGCCAGCTCAGTCTTGGTGATGCATCTTTAACCTGGCTAGCAGAGAGGCACCAGCCTGTTCTTTCAGTGAGGTTGTTTGGCAAGTGATAATAATTTTAGTGCTGCTTCTCTCACTAAAAGAACTCTTTTTATAAATAGCTTTAGGGAGATTAATGGTGTGTACATAAGCTGCAAATGAGCAGGTTCTGCAAATAAAACCTTGGCATCTATTAACTCCTGAACTAACTGGAGCATTAAAATTAAGGCAGATTTATTTTCTTTAACTAGGCTATTTAACAATTTGTTGAAACATTGTTTTGGGGAAACTGGCTTTGTCTACCCTTGCAGAAGTATGACTTAAAATTTTAGTGTTCTTCCTTGATCTTAAATAGAGCATAAGTAGTTGCAGTGTTCTTTTATGTTGATGCATTTTATTTACCAGCAGCTCAGGTAGAAAAGGTACTCCTTTTTATTACAAACAGTGAAATCAGATTTAAGGAGATCTAGGTAGCTTCTTTGCATGTCCCTGTCCACAGCAGGGGTTTGAAACTAAATGATCTCTAAGGTCTCTTCCAGCACAGACCATTCTATGATTCTATGATTACCCTCTTCCCTGCAAAGGAAATAAGTCTTTAGTCCACAATTCTTAAATCAGAACAAAACAAAGAAAAACTAAAAATCCACCCCAAACCAAACTCAAAAACTTTTAGCATATTTTAGCATCCCTGGATGTTTCTTCACTACCACCTTTGAAGGACTCCTTCCCCTAAGGAGTTGTAAAAGAAAATAAAAAGGATTCATTGAGATGCCAGTAGATGCTTGGCCAAACTGCCCAGAAGTGTGGAGAGTGCCTGTATTGTCGCTGTTCTTTTTTCCTTTCTGTGCCTCATCTGTCTGGCAGTGAGCTTGGGCTCTGGCCCACAGGCAGTGCAGGCTCGTGCAGGATTGCTGCAGGCTGCGGGCTCTTTGCCTTCTGTAGGAAATTCGAGGCTCTCCTTTCCCAAGGTGGTGTCTCATAGCACTTCCCTTCAGTGTTTACTCTAAATGAAGAGGCAAGAGGTGATTTCCAGCGAGATAAGGTGTGTGAGGAAATGAGGTAGTGGAGGGTAGATCACAGGGGAATGGCAGTCAAAATGCCTGAACAAAGAAAGCACCGATGCTTTTCCAACTTTCTTCCCCTTTTTCCAGGGTGATGTGGGTTCAGTGGGGATCATTTATATTTGTTTTCTTGCTATAAAACATGTCATGAGGAGTCAGAGTCTTATTTTTCTTACTTGGCCATAAGAAAAATTTCTCACAGAAAGCCCTTGGTTTGAAATGAGGTTAAATTAAGCAGTTTTGACCTGATTGATTAAAATCCCCTTCTCAGCTCCCAAGCTTTTGATCCCATTTTTGGAAGGACACTTGAATAATCCTCTGGGTTGAGGAGTCAGTTGCCAGCTAGTTTCAAGATTTGAATAACTATACTTCGGAATTGCAAAGTTTTGCCTGCCTATTTTCCAACTCCTTTGGGATGCCTGCAAGACTGTCAAAGAGGGGGATAACAATCGGGCAGAGCTGTGGGTCCCTCTCCTTTCCTTCCAGCCTTTTAAGAACCTTGGTAATATATTGAAACTGCCAACAGTAGTTATCACCTGCAGGCAGAGGACTAAATGGTGCTTTTGGAAATGTTTTTGGGCCGCCTGCTCTCTTCTCTAGCAATGGTGAAATGGCTTGTGCCTCCCCACTTGCAAACTGCTCTGAGTACCTGAATTGCTCGACATTTCTGCTGAGATGTGCATGGAGTTCGTTGTATAGAGAAGAGGTGGGAGATAGGCTTGACCTTGGCACTGACTTGCATATGTGTGATAGGAGACCTGAGCAGCAAAACGAGAACCCCTGAGACAGAAGAAATATTCGCAAGCCCCTGAGAGCACAGTGTGTAAACATGCACAGCTCCTGGTGCTCCTGATGCTTTCTGTCCCTTGGGAAGCCAGTGCAGGCTGACAGCATGAGAGTCTCTTACTGTACCAGTAAAAACAAACAAACAAACAAAAAAAAACCCCACAACATTTTACCCATTCATTTCAGGTAATGACAGGGTTTAGTAGGTTGAGCATGACAAATGTTCAGAAAGGATGGGGGAGGTTGGTTTATTTTGGCAAGCACAAACCCAATCTTTTTCAGTGCCTGCTGCTTCAAAATGTGTCTACTTTGGCTGATATTTATCTTCTGGTTGTCTTTCAGAATGCTCCAGGACGACCTGCAGCTCAGTGATAGTGAAGAGAGTGGTGACGACCAAGTCGGTTTTAGCTGTTTTATACACTAGGCACACAGACTTCCCTTTAAACATCACCACTTGTTGCATTGTTCTGAGTTCTGAGCTAATCTTTCCTCCCCCTCTCCTCTCCTCTTTGTTTTTGTGAACAAAACAGGTTGTTGAAAAGTCACCTTCTTCACTTGCTCCTCCAAGGTACAGGTTTGTTCCCAAACTACTACCTAGACCACATAAGGAGAAAAACAAAACTGCTTTTTATATGTAGGGTAGGAGGGTAAGGGTTCCTGGTTTCTTTTGTAACTACACACTTTGGTTTCTGGCTGCTGTTGAAAGTCAGCTTTAGTTGTGTGGGGTTTTCTGGAAAGCTCCAATTAGAAATTATTAATTCAGTCGTGCTGCATTTTGCCTATGAACCAGAATTGTATTTCCTCAACTGCTCGTTTCTCTTCTCCTGCTCCCCTCCACCAGTGTGTCTGTGGATCACACTGCAGCTAATGGGATTTTCAGCTGTAGTGGCAATGGGTGAGATGTGAATCCAGTTTTAGCTCAGAAGGAAGCCCAAAGCAGCCAAGTGGGTAAAGAGCAGGAAAGGGTTAGGAAGACTCATTGAGGCTGTTTCACCTCCTCTTGATAAGGAAGCTGATCGTAAGCAGTTCCTGCCATGTATTGTTGGTCAGAAGCAATATTCAAGGTAGATTGAACAGCCACATGCCAGCATTTGAGGAAGAAAGGTGGAAAAGCTCACCATTTTTCCTATAGGAGAGTACTGACATAGATTTTTTTGCTTGATATGTATATTTTTCAAGCACAAAGTCAGACTTGCAGAGGATCACACTAATACTTGGTATGATCTGTGTCTCTACAAACTCTTAAAATAGGAGTATTCTCATGATATCAGTCTTGGATCAGCAAGGAGCTTGCCTCCTACTCATACAAATGTGTTGATACTGATGTGGGAAAACAAAAGAGAAAAAATAAATTAAAATATCTACATTTAAATTTTGTAAGCCTATTTCAAAACAGAAACAATGTGCATAAAGCTGCCCTTGATTCCATCCACTCCATTGTCAGGGTGGAGGAAAACCCTTTTTTAAGAGGAGGGTGTTGCAAGAAATGCAGCTGCCTGATGTAGCTGTTAATGAAGTGGTTACAACAGCATAACCAAGTAACACAGATGAAGTGAAAACTTAAGGGGGAGAACAGAAAAAAACAGAAACCATCCTGAAATATATGTTCCTGTGTTGTTCACCTTTATTGGAAGTTTTTCGTTTTGAGGGTTGGGTTTTTCAGGAAAGCACTGGGGAGTTTTGTTACTTTTTAAACTTTGGATGGTTAAATGCAGTTCTGTGTTGTCACAGTGGCACCCTGCTTACATATTTGACTGGGTTGTAGTTGAAGGTTTTATTATTTCCAGCAACTTTATATTCCGGTGCTTTATTTTTTGAGTATGCCAATGTGTTTCTCTGGCCCTCTCATCTTAGTACCAAAACACAGGGTTTCAGGTTTATTTTTGAATACAGCCCTGTCAATATAATAAGTAAGTAACCTTCAGCCATGCTGCTTTCTAATTTTATCTCTTGGTGGCCTTGCAGTTCCTTACAGTCCCAGCCCAAGAGTGTGGCATCAGCACATTCCAGCAGCTCGGAGTCAGGGAGCACCAGTGACTCAGACAGCTCCTCAGACTCAGAGACAGAGAGCCACTCGAGTGACAGTGAAGCAAACGACCCTCCGAGAGCACCAGCACCTGAGGTGAATGCAAATAAAAGGAGGAGGCTGCTTACACAGCTCATTGCCTCACACTCTCTGCTGTCTCAATGCAGTAAGGGCAGGAGACCTGAAACACTGCCACTGTTCATGTGTCCCCTTGACATCTTTGCTGCATCACTCAACTTTTCTTGCCCTTTGCTTCCCTTCTAGAGTTTGTCAACTTTAGTTGCCCTTAGTAACAACATAATTCGACTTTCAGATTCCCAACCTGGAAGTGTTCCCCTGTGTCCTTTGGCAGAGTTGTCTAGCGCTCCTGGAGGAATTGGTGCCTTCACTGTGGAGACACAAGCAAGGCACAGATGGGAAGCACAGCTGGACTGGGCTGTTTGGGGTCCACCTCTGCCTGTGCAGGATTTCTGGGTGCCTTTGTGGGCAGTGTCAGGGTGAGAGCAATTTCCTGATAATTTAAAAGGAGCTGCTGCCTCCCTGCAGCTCCTGTGCCCAAGTAACAGAATCAGCTTCTCCCAGGTCGCAGCTGAAAGGATCAGACCTGCAGGAAGGACTGGAATATGCTTAGTCTTGCTGCTGTTGAATTTGGCTTGGATACTGCTGCGCTTCTGAGGCTTTTACTGGGGAAAGCAGACAAACAGAACTTGGTGCCTTAAGCTTTCATAATTGTGAGACTGTGCATTTTTAAAATAATCTGTTGCAGAAGTGCTCATGTCCTATGCTTTCAAACAGTTCCTCCAGCTTGCAAAACATTCTCAGGCCAGTGGGACGTGCATGGCTGTGTCTGCAGACCACAGCTGATGTAAAACAATCCCCTGGCAGTTTTGAGGTAGTCTTACAAAGCCCTTGTAATTTATTTTTCCTCCCCTGCCTCAGCTCTAGCTTTCTTTCTTTTCATCTTAGAGGTGAATGAACAGGGAGAAGCCAAAAACAAGCTTTGAGACAGCCTATCTTTCCATCTCACTCTAATACTCTTTGCCCTCCAGTATTTCAGTTACAGACTTTGCCCACTGCAATATGGTGTCTTTGGTGTCTTCTTTTACCAAATTCTGCCTGGTTTGTCCTGAAAATACTAATGAAGTCCTAGCTACTTGCCATTGACCTTTCTATCCTTTTTTTGTTCAGCAAACTCTTCATCCATGATACTCTGGAGCAAGTTAGTGCGCATGGCCTGTGTGTTTATAGTCGGTTCTTCACATGCCAAAGCACACACTTTGAGATCTCTAGGCAAGAGTCCCTGGGCTCTGGCGAGCTCTGCTAGGATAGATACTGCCCATAAAGGCATCAGTTTTGAATCCTCCCTTTCTCTTCTTGTCTACAGCCTGAGCTACCAACTTCTAATAAGTGGCAGCTCGACAACTGGCTGACCAAGGTGAACCCACCAGCTGTGCCAACAGAGAGCCACAGTGACATTGCTCATGGGGATGGACGTGAGGAGGGCAAGAAGCAGGAGCAGGGCATCAGCAGCAATTCCTCCCAGCAGCACACTGAGCTGAGGGAGCCTCCCCACAAGAGCCAAGTGGCCAGGGCTCCTCAGGAGGCTCCTCTTCCGACCAAACGCAGCTGCCAGAAGCCTCCTGCGCACGCTGAGGAGCCCTCGCCCAGGCAGACTGTGGGGATCAAAGGGCCCAGTAAGGCCCTGGTGCATGAGGGGCCCAAGAGAGGCCTGAAGGTGGAGAGTGAGCCTGGTCCTTTGCAGGTCTCAGAGCACTCTTCCAAGGACAAGCCGAAAGTCAAAAAAACAGTGAAGACAAAATCCAATGACAGAAAAGACCTGAAACCAGGACTTCAAGAGCCCTCTGAGAAAAAAAAGGACAAGGGCTCCCACCAGGCCAGAGCCAAACCCTTCTTGGACCCCAGGCTCATGGGAGATGCCCAAGCACGTGATGCTCTCAGTCCCCTTCCTCAGGGCCAGGGCACAACCCCCATCAGGACCAGCAGCCAAAGGCCTCGGGATCTGCACAAGGAGAAGCTGCCCTTGCCTCTCGGGGAGAAGTTGCTCTCACCAGTGAGGGACCCCCCAACCCGTGAGCACCTTGTGGTGAAAATAGACCTCTGTCACCTGGAGAAAGTCCCTCAGCCCCCCGGGAAAGATGGACACCAGACGAAAGCAGAGATCAAGGACTTTACTGGTGCAAAGAAACAGAACTTGAAGAGGAAAGCCACGGACACTCCTGAGGAGTCCCTTAGAAAGAAGAAGGTGAGAGATGGGGTGGGAGATGGGTTTGTACAAGGACCAATGTGGTGTTTGAAAAGCCCATGTGGACTTCCACTTCATAGGTTGGGAGTAGAGCCATTATCCTGCTATAAAACTATTAATATGACTCAAAACTGTCTGCAGATGTTTCTTGTTGGTCACAAATGAAGTAAATGAAAAGCCCTGTAAGCTGTCTAACATGCTTTGGTGTTTTAGAATATATTTTTGCTCTGTTTCCTTGAAATCCTAGTTTTCTCAGACAACAAAACCAGTTGTAACAGTCACTTTCCCCTGAATTACAAGAAAGTCCTTTATTTAACTGAGGTGCTCGTTGCTCACAACTGCTTTTTGGAAAGCTGACTCCAAGGGAGCTATGAATATACCTCCAGCCAGCTGGGTCAGCTGCACAAAGAATTGGCTGCAGGCCTTGTGGGGAATGGGTATTCCCTCTGGATATTTCAGTCCCTGACTCCCTTTTTGCTCCTCCTCACAGAGCAGATGGCTCAGCACGAGTGGGTGAATGAACTTGGTTTGGGTTTCGTTTAGTTTTACCATTTTATGAATTTCTTGTAGCTGTGAGGGAGAATTGAGAAGTGCAGGGACATGGTGAAGAAACTTGAGAGACCCTGGAAGTTCCTGCTCTTGCAGAGCAGGGGGAGAAAAGGGAAGCACGCAGTCAATCTTTACATCTCCTGTTGTCTAAGAGACACAGGAGAGGAGCTATTTGATATTAAACATGTCTTCCCTTGCAGCATCAGTGCCTGACTGCAGGGAAACCTCCCTCAGGGCCTCCCTGTCAGTGCATTAGTACCCTTGGAGGCTCAGGCCTTGTGGCAGCCAGCTGGGTCAGGTACAGCTGTAGGCATCCTTTGTGGCAGTGTGGAACCTATGGCAGTGTGGAACCAGAGGCAGGCTCTGTGTCACAGCACCTCCCAGGGAGTGACACAAAGCTGGCTGTGTCCCAGACATGAGCACAGACTGGGGGAAGAACTCACTGAGAGCTTTCTGGCAGAGAAGGACCTGGAGGCTCTGCTGGGTGAGAGGCTGGACATGACCCAGCAGTGTGCGCTTGCAGCTCAGAGAGCCAAATGTGTCCTGGGCTGCATCCAAAGATGTGTGGTCAGGAGGCTGAGGGGGTTCTGCCCCTCTGCTCCACTCTGGTGAGACCTGCAGTGCTGCAGCCAGCTCTGGGGTGCCCAGATTACTGATGCTTTAAACTTTCACCTGTATCAGCATTTTGGTGATAAATGCACATCTGGAGTATCTGTGTGATTTAACTCACGTGCAAGTGCCTTGCTTTTGATTACTTTTAGCAGTTCCATCCCTGCCACTACAGAGCAATTAATCTATCCAAGCAAAATTAGATGAAATGTCATTTTAGGTTACTAGTCAATGAGCTTGCAATCTGTATTTTCGGTGCTGTGGGTTTGCAATTCGTAGGTTCCAATAAGGTTTTTTAATTTCTTTTTTTAACCAGAATCAATCAAACATAGCTGTATTGGTGTGTATTTTGTGTGAACTTTGAAAACCCTAGTGATTTTATTTTTCCTTTTTTTTTCCTTCCTATTAGAGGGGAGAGAAGGAGGAGACTGAAAGGAAGAAAATGAAATCAGAAAAAGAAACAAAATCATTGCAGTCTTCAGCTAACAAAGATTCCAGTAAATTGAAGTGAGTATACAGTGGTGGAATGGCAGAAGGATCTGTAAATTTAAGTCTTTCTTAAACAACTTAGATCAAGGAACTGTATCTCCTGTCCTTGTACTCATGAGTTTGCTTCTAATATAATGTGCCTTCTAAACCTAATCCACAGCAGATTTGCCTTTACATCCTGGAAGCAACCAGTCAGAAAACAGCTGTGTAGGTGTGGGTAGGTAAGGGCAGGGAGCATTTCCCTTCTCCACTAAAATCACCTTGTTGTCTTTGTCTTGTTTTTCTGAGTGATTCAATGGACTACAGCCTTTTGAGTCCTGACTGTCTGGAATTTCAGGTGGCCTTTGTGGCCAGGAATTCCTCCTTTATCCCAGTACAGCATTTGCAGTGCCTCTGGTAGCTCTGCTGGAGCTTCCCCTGTAATTTGCATACCAGAGCACTGCCAGCATTCTGGCCAGGCCTTTGCTCCAGTGAGTGCTTCCAAGAGCCTGCTTCCAACTGGGCAATGTTCCCGAGAGGGCAGACTCGTGCCTCAGTCATGGGCTACTGCATTCAATTCCTGCTTGCTTGTGGCTTGAATTTGAGGTGTTGGCTTGGATTGCTATGTGGTGTGGAGGTTTGTGTCCTGACAATAGGAGTAAATTGCTTTTCTGAAGAGAAAACACTGATGCACTCTGGAAGCACTGAGAAATTGGGACTAACATTTAGTTGGATGAAGGGATATTTGAACTGTGGTAGTAATGGAAGAGCTTTAATTCTGGGGTTTATTCCTTCCTTTTTCTCAGTGAAATGAGCACCTGTTTTAGTCATGTTCTAGCTTTTGGAGTGGGAAGGATGGGATGCATTTTTGGGGAGAGGGTGCACTGGGGCAGGCCAGGTGATGGTTCTGTGCTCTGTGCAGCATCAGCTGTGCCAAGGTGGAGAAGCTTGGGACCATGTGTGTGCAGAGAGTAGGGACCAAACCATGGGAAAAGTGTGTGGTGAAAGAGGGGAGAGGACTGTCCCAAGCACAGCAGAATCAGGCAGGATGTGCACCATCACACTTCAGTCTCCTCACTGGGTTAAACTCCATTTCCTCCTCTGCTGATGTTGCAGTCCATAAGCTGGGATTCCCTGCTCAGTGTTTTCTTGCAAACTTTGAGAAACTCAATAAAAATATGTAAATGAGCAGTGGTGAAACAAAGCTTAGAACTATTTGGTGCTACTTAGAGCTGCCAGAGTTCCCTGATCATCCTAACTTCAGATGATCAGAAACCTAATGTTATTAAATATGATAATCTCTGCCATTTAAAAGCACAGCATTTTAAGTCTCTCTCAACTTTGTGAGTGTTGTCTAGTTGATCTGGCAAGTCTTAGAAGAAGAACTCAGTTTAATTCTGTCAAAGCACATACAAGATCAAGTGTCAGGGTAAGTATCTCTGACCACAGAAAATACCATCTACCAAAAGGGGGAGAGGCTGGCAGTGCTGCAGTTCATTTGCTTTGTTGTGTGATTTGTCCCAGGGATTTCAGTCACTGTAATCACCTCCCTCATTGAGTGAAAAGGGGCTGTATTGGAGGCATGCTTTTTTTGCAATGCCCTGATGTTCAGGTTACAAGTGTTTGCTCCATGGACAAGTTCTGCGACTTATTCCTACTTGAAAAGCAGCTTGCTAGGATGTTGATAGTGGGTGAAGGTTTGCTGCCTAAAGCACAGTGAAGCCCCTGGAGTTTCATTTTGGTTTTGTTGAATTCTTTGTATTAACAAGTCATCTCACACTTCAGAGGAGTTTAAACAGGATTGGTACATGATGTAACTAAGTTTGTAAAAAATTCCCACATTGTATGTGCACCATATTAATGAATTTGCTTCCCATCTCCAGAGCATCAAAAGCTTCATCTGAAACCCAGAAGAAAGATGTGCTCCCGCCACTGCCAGCCACATCTGCTCCACAACCTGCACCAAAGTCAGCCAAGATGACCCAAAAGAGGCCCAGAAATGAGACTGAGGAGCTGCCTGCCGTGGATAACCCTGCCAGGAACAAGAGCAACCACAAGGATCCTTTGTCTGCCAAGCACAGGAAAGTGGAGGGAAATCATACGGAACTGCCAAAGGGCCTCAAAGTAGGTATCCAGGATAACTGGTGGGATGTTCCCTCCAACCCATGGGTGCTACGTGATTCTCTTCAGAAACAGGAGAATCATGTTTATGCTAACCACCATTTCAGATTGTAGGCAACTGCGCACACAGTACTGGTAAAAATAAGTGTGCTTATAAAAAGAAATAGGGGATTGCTTAAAAATAAGAAAACAAGCAACCTGTGGTGTTGACTACAACCCAGGTATAAGCTTTTGTAGCTTGTTTACAAAATCATTAACAATCCTTGCAGCTGGTTCTTTGCATTTCTAGGTTACAAAATTCGATTACGTGGCTGTTTACTGGAGGCTCAGGGTGTGTGGTCTGGGATGTTGCTGTGTATATGTTAAGCCAGACTGTTCACACTCTATTAGCTGGCCCTAACTACTTGCTTTTTCCTGAGAGTGTAGTTAGTATTGGGGAATCAGCAATTGTTTTGTGGTTAAGGTGGAAACAAGTGTGAATGGATCTTACCATTCTGCTTTGGCTAGAGGACATGAGAACCATACTGCTTGCAGCCTCCCTGCTCTCTTAGTCATTGTGCAAGGAAGCCTGCTGCTGAATTTCTCTGAGCTTGGGAAAAGTTTGAATGGTGTTAGGCATGACAGGCAGTCAGGTGAGAAGCAGGCAGGGGTTGCTGGGGAAGAGAGCCTTGAGAATAGACTATGCTTGGGACAGGTAAACATTTTCACTTGAAATTGAGGAAAGCCGGGCTTTGGAATTGGTTTAGGCATATCTCTCTAATCAGCTTTCTGTGTCCTTTTTCAGGGATCTGAAGGTGATGTCACAAAGCTGTTCCCAGTGCCTTCTTTGCCAAATGGTACCTCTAAGCCAAGGAGACCTCTGCTCAAGTTTGAAAAGTAAGTTTTTGTTTGACAGCCCTTGTCTGTGCTTTCTGAAGACATGAGGCCAGGCTGCTCATCTGCTGGCTTCTGCTTTTTCATGAGCACTTCATTGGGAGGTAAGAGAGGGGGAGAGGTGTGTGAGACCTGCCTTGTACTGCCTTCTCATGCCTACCCACCACAAAGTAAAGGTTTACAAGAAAACTAGGTTTTACAACAGTTTTTGTTTGAGGGAAGCTATTCTGGAAATTAGGGACCATGTCTCTTGTAAGCAGGTAACTTGAATGCAAGTTTTGGTCTCAGATAAGTGTGTGTTTCACATTCACTTTGTTTCCATTGAAATGTATTTATGGGTCTGTACTTGAGGAATGATGTAACTACTACCTTTCTATGGGAATGAGAAAATTATCTTGCTCCCACAGAAGCCCAACCTCTGGTGTTTTTTCTATTTCTAAGCATAAGTTTTCAATATTATTCCAACATATATTTTTAAAGAAATCAATCAACCCGTAACATCCTCTAGATAAGAAAGTAAAACTGATAATTGTCCTACCCTTTTTCTCTTTCATATGTTTTTCCTCTCTATCCCCAATTCAGGCACCATTCAAAGGAATACTACATGGAACAGGCCCAGAGGCTGAAGCACAAAGCTGATGCAATGGTGAGTCCTGACCTTGTGCTGGGAATGTTGACCAGCTCCTGCACTCAGCCCTGGTACCTGTGTGTGTGGAAATGAGGTTCAGTGGCTACCTTGACTTCCATACTCCATTCATGGAGTGTGTTGTTCAGATGTTTCTCTTTGATGTATTTGCATCTAGAGAATGGGATTCAGACCTGGCATAATCTGGGGTTAGCTTTGCAGAGCTATGTGAGAGTCCTTGGAAAACAGATGGAACGGTTAGTTCCAAGACAGTTTAAAAAGTCAGAAAAATCAGGATCCTGATAGTTACTGTGTTGCTGGTGACCAGGACTTGGAAGTGGCCTTGGCAGATCTGATTTTCTCTGCTCTGTGCAGTTTAACAGCATGCACGAGTGAACATACTGCTTTGCTAATTATGGCTCAGTCAGATAATGTCCATTTGACACTTTCTGTTTACCTGTGAAAATGAAGTGAGGGAATACTGCAGTGGGAAATAGCCCTGTGCCTGGCAGAAGGCAAGCCTCCAAGATAAGACAATAGTATATATAAAAAAAATAATAAATTACTTAAGGAAATCCTTGAGTAAGAGGAAGAGAGACAAATGGAGCATATAAAGCTGATGACTGGGATCACATTAAGGGTTCCGCTGAGAACCCTTTAATTTTCACCCAGAGGTCAGACTGGAATCTTTTTCTTTCTTCAAATCCTACCTAACTAGGAAGAAAAGAAAATTCAAGTACACTTGAGAGAAGTGTGTTTGGTCTTAGTTAAAAAATGAGAATTTTCTTCCCAATAGACTGACAAGACTGGAAAGGCCTTTCAGTACCTGGAGGCTGCCCTTTTATTCATCGAATACGGGATTGCCTTGGAATCAGATGTGCTGGAACCAAAATCAGCTTACAGCATATTCAGTGACACCATAGTTCTCATCAAGTAAGTGGATTTCAGAGGGTGACCGTTTGGCAGTGTGTTAGGAGGGGAGGGCATTTTGACACACAGTGCTCTGCTCAGGATCTTACAAAGTTCTTGGTTCCAGAACTAAGAACTCAGGGCAGGTTTCCTGTCTTTCCAACTGTTTTTAAGATAATGGCATGCACTGTTTTTTCATAAACTGTGGGGCTTCAGAGTGCTCTGGTGGCTGACAAGGTCCTGTTTATTTTGTTTGCTTAGATTTATTATGACATTGAAACCATTTGCAGACTCCTCAGTCTCTTCACATGGAAAAATCTTTGCTGTGTTACGGTGAGTAACTGTTTCTGTTCTTCATGCTCTGCTTTGAAACTTGATAGAGGGAAAGATCCATTGCTGCCAGGGGTGAAGGAATGAGTTAAATGGGAGTTAAAGTTATGCAAGGAAAAAATAACAATATAAAGGAACAGGAAAAAACACAATATAAAGACCAGAATGAATTGAAACATCGCTAAAGGGAGCTGGGAGATCACAAGGGACCACATGTAGAAGGCACAGGCTTTAAAATTTGATCTGCTGGTAACTTGAGAGCACATAAGGGCTTTCACCCAAGGTGAAAGAATGTGATTTGGCTGCCCATGTTTGAGCTGTGTAACTGAAGCTGTAGCTGAACATGGATGAGGCACTTCTGGATGGGGGCTTACTCAGCCTTTGGCACCTCTGAGAGCCTGGGCACCTGTTTGTACAAAGGACTAGAGAAGGCCCTTCTTTGTTTCTTTCTTTCTTTCTTTCCCTTGTGATTTTTTTCACAAAGTTTTTCTGTCATGATCAGAAGGAGGAGAAATTTTGAGCTTTCTTGACCTTCCAGAGGATCTGAGGTGTGCCTGCCTCCACCCCACAAGGCTGATGAGGGCTGGGCACAAACACTGACCCTCAGGTGTGTTTCTGTCCACAGCATGCGCTGCCAGTCCATTCTGCACATGGCAATGTTTGGTTACAAAAAAGACACTGCAATGAGGTATTCCAGACTCCTGAATGACCACTTCAAGGTAGGGCACAGGTATCACTGAGCTGCCAGCTGGATGACTGTGGTAGTTATTGATGTCAGCTGAACCATCCAAAACTAACTAGACTTTTATTCCTTGCTGCAGAGTAATTTCAGAGGAATACAAGCACCTTCTCCAGGTGTTGCAAGGTAAGACTGAAAAATTTATTGTCACGTGTCTGTGTTTTAATGACAGTGAGTAAGAGCTTTTCTGTGTGCCGTGGTCATTTCATGTGGCAGACAGCCACAGGCTGTCTTTCAAAATCTGTGGCCGAGAGAAGGTTGTTTGGACTTTGACAGTGGTGCTGATTCCAGTTTCATTGTTTGGGCACCTTGCACAGGATAGTTCACTGGGTAGTACATGGTCTCTTCAGAGCAGTGGTGGAAGCCCTGTCACACCAGTGACTAAAATTAGGTTGGTTGAAGTGGTGGGGGTGTGATGAGCCAGGCTGTGTCTGGAAGGAGGCCGGCTGACCACATTTAGCTGCCCTGGCTCTATAAATAAGTGTGTGTAGGCTGACCTGGCTGCTCTGAGTAGCTGCCAGAAGATCCAGCCTCCACAGGAGGTGAACTTGAGTGTGTCTGATTTGGAAGGCATTAGGAAAAATACTTGGGTAATCTGGTGAAGACTTTTACAAGTCGGTGTAGATTTCGGAAGATGGATGGGGTGGCCCTTTCTGATATTTAGTCCCACATTTTCTCTTGTTGAGCAGAGGCCTTCTAAATCACTTCCAAAAAATTGGCCTTGCCCTCAAAGTACAATTGCTTGTGCTGTAGCTGAACATGTCTCACTTTTCAGCAGTCAACTCCATGCTGCAGGCCCGGGTGACACTGGATATGCTCCTGGCATGAGGCAGCCTTGTGGAAAGATGTGTAGCTCTGAAGTTGAATGTTCATGATGGTGTTTCTTTTCTGCTGCAGAAGCACAGGCTTGCCTTCTCCTCTTTCTCCAATACCCTCTCCTGCTGGATCTGTGAGTTCTCAGCCAGGATCAAATGACAGCAACAGCGTTGGCCACAATGGCATTGGCAACAGCACTGGCTCCACTGTCACTGTCTCCTGTCATATCTCCAGTGTCACCTCTTCCTACGTCAACATCACCTCCTATATCCTCCATGCATATGAAATTTGGGAAAAGGCTGATGCACTGGCCAGGAAGAATAAAGGTGAGGTTTTGACCTTTGTCTTTTCTGTCTCATGTGTCAGGGTTATGTGTGTATTTGTTTCAATCCTGACAGTGCAGCAAGCACCATACCTAAAGATCAAAGCATGAAATATGTTGAATGTCTGTGCCAGGGCAAATTGGCAGAGATACTTGATGGTGATGTATTGATGAGTGTTCCCATTAAAAGGTTGTCTTGGCACCCTCAAATGTCCAAGAGCTGAGGGATGATGGTGTCGAGTGCAGGAAAGCAGCCAATTGCTTCGTGGTAACACGAGAAGTGTAACGGGTTTGGTTTTCTTCTGTCTTTCCCTTAGGGGCACTGAGCTTTTCTGAGTTGGTTCACTTTGTTTAAAAACATCATTTTGGCCCATAGCCTTGTGTTTTAGTTTTTGTCAAACTTCCAGGTCATTTTGTCTTGAAAATTGTGAAGCAGTCTTCTCTGCCTAACAGAGAAGCTGAGCAGCACTTGAATTTGAGTCCTTGCTGGGCACATGCCCACTGTTTCCCAGTAGCAATTCCTGGAATTGCTGCAACTTTTTTTTTTATTTTACAGTTTTGTTGTTAAAAATGTTGTACTGTCCTGTGGTGCAAGCAGTGGTGAATACACAAAAGCCACAGGGTGGGTGCAGTGCAGCCTGTGACCTGCCATCCCACGTGGCCTCAACAGCGTCATTTTCCATACAGCACAAAGTTTTGTGAGCCAGTGTGGGTGAAGAGATACATTGCCATGACCTGTTGGCAAACTTGCAAAAGAAAAGAAGCACGATGTGCCTGGCTGAATTGTTGGAAGGCTGTAAAAATCCTCACACTAATGAGTCAGTTGCTGAAAATCAAAAGGCTTTCCAAGTCACCTTTGAATAAAAAACTGGTTTGTTGGCTGTCCTCTGAGCAAATCTGTGCTTGCAGCAGCAGTTCACATGTGGTATTTTCGATTCTGTCCTCAAAAGGCTGATAAAAGACTGTCACATAGAAGCAGTGGATACTGCTAATAAGCCAGAGGAGTGAGTCATAGAGGAAAATCTGTGGGAGGGCAGCCTGAGCACAGCCTTGCATCAGTCAAGACTACATTCAAAACATGCTCTGTGTGGCTAGTCTTGATGTAGGGGGATCATGACTGGGGTACTAAATATTTTTAGGGAGTGGATCTGTGCAGTAGACCAGTAAATACTCATGTAAGCTTGGTGGTGTTGTCACTGTTCAGGACAGTGGAGACATTTCAGAACTGGAACTTACTGATAATCAGTGCAATATACAGAGGTACAGAGAGTGAGAACACAAAATGAATAAAAAAGGCCACATCCTTGATCCTTTCATGCAATTCATTGGGCAGAGAAGAAGAGGAAGAAAGAGCAGCAGCCTTTAGCTATCAAGATCTTACAACCAGGCAACTCCTGAGCTATTGGAAAGCCGTGAGCTGTAGCTGCTGTCCAAGTCACTTGTGCAGAGCTGAAGTGCCTTGTGCAGGGTCTGCTAACAGGACCCAGCTCCTCACTGTAAGTCAGAGCAGCACCATGGATCACGAGGCTGTAGCAGGCTGAACTCAGCCTCTGATCTCCCCCAGCAAGGACAAACTGAGGCTGAAGGCGAGGATGTGAAGTCCCTCTCCTTTCACATGATGCTGTGCTGACAGATCAGGTTATCTTTTGTTGCTCAGACCAGGGGCTTTGAATTCCTTCTGTTCCCCATGGAGGGCATGGATTCTGTAAACAAAAGCAGGAAAATCAGAGTAAATGTGTTCTCTGCTTCTGCATTGGCAAGTATTAGAAAGGAAGCATGGTGCACTCTACTTCTGAAGAGCTCCTTGCACAGCCAAGCAGAAGTTTTTCACCTCCAGCTTCAATCTTTGTGTGTCAGAAAGGAGCTGAGAATGGCCAGTTTCTGAAAAGGTATTTAGCAATGTGGTTGAGCTGAAGAATGAGAGCTTGGGCCCGTGTCAGTGGGAAGCAGTTCATGCAGAAATGTCTTGGAAAGGTGACTGCAAAGAAATAGGTGTGAGAGTTCCCCACAGCTCATGGTCACCTGCACAGATGATTGCCAGCACAGAGCAGGGCTTGCAGCCTGCCAGCCCCTCAGGCAGGCTCAGGTGTGCTGCAAGAGCCACCTCCTGTGTGGGAGGAGGAGCGGCATACCTGGAGTTGGTGGTGGGGTGGAAGGAATGTGAGATCTGCCTGACATGCTCAAATATAAGCAATCCAAATCAGAGCTGTATAGTCTGGAAATCTACACAGATAGAGAAATCCTGATGTCTCCAAGGTTTGAGGATGGCTCAAGGAAAGGGACCACAGCTGTGTGTGCTTCTGGGTGCACGGTCAGGAAGGCACTCAAATTTGGCCTGTTTAGAGTTTGGGGGAAGCTTGAAGCAGGGGCTGTGGTGTGAACACCCAAACTTTTGCCCACCTACCATGGAGTCTCTGTGTCCTTTAAAGTCAGGACATGAGAAGGTGGATCAGTGTGTGTAAATGTGTTTTCTTGTTGCCTGCTGTGCTTGTCACCCTTCCCAGCCCTGTGACACTGCTGAGCTGTCTGCACTAGCACTGTTTACCAGGACTGGCCAGCTGACTGTGTGCTGCTGCTGACAGATGTCCCTGGTGTATGAAACCAACCAAATGTTTTCTCTCTCTCTCTTGTCCCTTTTTTCCAGAGTTTTTTGCTGAACTCAGCAAAGCGACGAGTGCTCTGGCACTGACCAGTAGCCTGACAGACCTGGTACACTACATCAGACAGGGGTTACAGTGGCTGAGACTGGAAGCAAATATGCCTTAACTGGTTCTCCAGGTGGTTAAATACCTTGAAGTTTTTTTGCACTTTTGAAGCCTCAGAAACAGTTTAATTTTTTTTAATTGTTCAATACAAAGCACCTGCAAGGGAAAATATTTTGAATAAAGTTGGAAGTTATCTGGTTACACTGGAAAACCCTTGAACTGTGTTTTTCTGGGGTAGCACTTTGCTACCTTGAAAAAGAAGAGACGGAGGATGGCACCTTCCTTTAAAACAATGAAGTGCAATGAATTGTCTGAATGGCCCGATGTATTGATGGTCTATAAACATTTCTGTTACAAATAACCAGCAGGACAATAATTGCACATGATGCTGACAAGAAGGAAATCTGCCTCCAGAGGTGGTTATACAGCATCCCATGGTGAGCAGCAGTTGTGTGCCCAGACAGCATGCCAGAGGAGTTGTTTTTGCAAGCACAGATGCAACGTTTGGTGTCTTTGTTCTTCAGAGAGCAAGTAGCAACCTCACCAAGCACCCAACAGCATTATGTTACAGGAAAAACAGCAAAAGGATCTGCTCTGCCTGCTTTCCGACCTCACCCTCCTGCTTTGGTCAGCCAGCTGACAGAACTGAGGAAGCCACTGCCTTCAGTGCTGCAAGTTTACTTTCCAAGTCATCGCTGCTTTGGTCCTCCTTGCTGCACTCCTGCTCACATCCATGGCCCGGGCACTCCAGCTGTGTTACTGAGAGGCTGGCTCAGCTTTAGCCTTGCAAGCCAAACACAGTTGGGGTGCCACAACAATGTGGTGTGTTTGGAACAGCTCTGCCTGAGAGATGTCACCATGAGGATTCCTTGCTGGGCTGATTTTTGTCATTTTGGTTGGGTGTGGGTGGAAAGCTGTGCTGATTCACTGTTTGCTTGGATATTGTTCTGAGAGCTTCCATGGGAAGGAATTGCTTCCGATTAAGAAGGGATTAAGTGGCTGAATGTGGAACACAAGATAAATTTTGCATTTGGATATTTGCCTGCAACCATTGAGGGTCTTGGTGAATATCTAAGAGCAGGATTTGTACCAAAGTAGGGTCCCCTTCATGTGGGAGACAGCTCATGTGTTCTCTCAGCCATGCTATAGGACGGGCCCAGTGATTTAGGAACCTGTCAAGGGAACAAGAAAGGGAATAATGAGCTGTTTCCAAGCATTTTTTTCCTTGTCACAGTATCAGTGAAGGCAGCACCCATGGCATTTGTGAATTCAGTGAGATGACACCCTTCTCTACCCAAAGATTCCTTGTGGTGTGACAGCAGCATCCTGCCGTCCTCATACGTAATAGTGTGCCTTAGCCTGCTGGTCCCCTCTCACATCCCTCACCCTCTCTCTGCCAGACCCATGGAACTGGTGGAGAGAAGGATAGTATCCTAAAATAATTGTGTTTATGAGAAAGAATTATCTCCCTTTTCCACATCATTTCATGATTAGGGAGGAACAGGTCTGCAGATGTGCTGCAGTATCCCCTTTGTAAAATACCTGCTTGTGGGTTTAAAGCTCATGAAAATGGACAGTAAATAAATATCAGCAAAAGGTCTGCATTTCCAAAAGTAGTTTCTGTAGAAATGGCCCTTGCCATGGGGAAGCCTGGGCTCCGCTTGGCTCTGGGAAGAGGTGGCAGGAGTGTGCTGGTCCTGAGCACAGGGAAGCTCTCCTGTCACCTTCCCTGGCCATACAGGACCACCGGGATCATGGCTGGGCTTTTCTGCACTTTGAAGGGATTGGCCTTTTATGTTCCCTTTGTTAAAAGCCTCAGAGCATTTCAGGGATGAGCTGTCCTAACAAATGGAAGGAAGATCCACATCCCCCCTCCCCATTTTACCTATCAGGCTTTGCTTGCACTCCTGCCCCCTGGAGCAGCAACTGCTCGGAGTAAGCAGGGTCAGAGAAGGGCTCAGCATTAACTGTTTTGTTCTCAGGAAGTGTGGGGATGGGCAGCCAGCCTAGAGGCTGATGTGCACTTTGGAACTCCATCCCAGACTGGTGGATCGATGCCACCTTCGGACTTTGTCTTCAGACAAAGCTATTTCTAGGATCACCAGCTAAGGAGGAGGAAAGATGAAAGCTTTATTGAACCTGGAAACCACTGTGGGAGCCTGCAGGAACCATAGCAGAGTGTTAGGGGAAAGCAAAAGGGGCAGCAGGGACAGGGTGTCCTGGTACTTTCATTCTGTGTGCATCCATGTCCTTCCGTGCTGCCAGGCCGGGCTCCCACCGGAGAGGTGCTCACTGCTGTGCACAAGTGGCTGTGTGAGGGCTGCTCCCATTCCCAGGACAGACTTCCCTAAGCTTTGGGGGAAAAAACATCGCAGGAATTGTGTCACAGGCTCGTGGGGGCCCTTTGGGGCTCTCAGTCCAAAAGCAATCAGGGGAAGCATCACTCCCAAGCTCTGCAGCGGGAAGCTAGGTTTTGTTTCAGGACACAGAGAAGACTGTTCAAATAATAGGAAATTTTTTTAAAAAGCCGTTGTATTTCAACATTGAGCCAGGTCAGAGGCCTGCAGAGGGCTAGGAAGGAAGCTGATCATTTTCACCTGGGCTTATTCAGGCCTTTTAAAAAAACAAAAATAAATTAAAACAGAAATAAAAATGTAGCAGTGGAGGAAAAAAATAGCATTTGCCATTAAGAAGCAAACCATTAATCCAAGGAAAACCAGGGGTGATTGTTTAATCCCAGAAGGAAAGGAGGCAGCTATGGTAGCAAAGCAGCATCATTTCCATGCAATATTTATTTAAAAGAAATAATAATACATGTGTTGAAATTGTCAAATGTTCTATTTTTAAGATGCCATTTATTTAATAGTTGAAAACCCCTCTTTCATGGAGATAGAGATCTCTTCTGTAACTGAAAGTCAAAGTCTGACTGCAATGTCCTTGTTTTTGGTTTTGTCCTCTCCCCTCCCTCTTGGTTCCCATGATAAATCTGTACATCTTATTTTGGGGGTGTATGTCCCTCCTGTATATAACCTTTTTCTGCCCTGCGTGTGATGGAATTTCTGAGATGGTTGATTCATATGGGGGAAATAAACAATAAATGAATGTTTGTTATGAGGTGTTTCAAGAGTCCTTGTGTTCTCAGCTTTCTTGCAGAGAAATTCTAGTGTAGCTTTTCTCTGAATGGCCTTAGTGTTTCCCTTCTGAATGAGGTTTAGATATGAATTTCTGTACAAGAAGTCTCTTGTTCACTTTGCTGCCCTGTTTGTCGCCCCATGCCCTTTCCTTAATGACCAAAAGTGGTGCAAATGTAGATGCTCAGAGTGGCAGGAGTGTCATGACATGTTCCTCCTGCCCTCCCAAAACCGATCCAGGGAAGGCTGTGCTGGGCCAGCTGCCGACAGCCAGCAGGGCCTGGCTCTGAGCACTCCCTGACAGGAACGTGTTGGTTTCAGGCAGTCCAGCAAGGTAAATAAGAAAACCAGGAGACAGAAGTGGTGGCTGAAGGGTCCTGCTCTGTGTCTGTCACAAAGGTGTTGTAGGGCTTGATTTGTGGATTGGTTTCTGAAGGGCTGTGAGGAGGAGTTCCCTCAGGATTCCCACAGGATGCCCTGTGGCAGCTGTGTTGTGCAAGGGGATCTCTTTGCCATGGCCTTGTACTTCTTGTTGGAGGCTTTTCCCACTTCTTGTTTTCCAAGTTGTTCTTGGAAGAATGGTTTTGGGTCTCTGTGCTCTATTGGGATGTAATTTGTGATTTAAGTCTATTCTGCAAGAGGTGCTGCCCCCAGGATGTTTGCTAGTAATAGATGTGGTTTTCTCCTGCACTGTGAAAAATGTAGAGGATATGGACACCTGGTTTAATGCCCACTGGAAATGCTGCTGTTACAGGTGCTGTGCATGGAAATGCACTCTTGCTCTGTAGTCAGAGCAGGGCTGGGGCAAAGCAGGGAGGGTTAATTTTGGGGCTGGGATGGAAATGGGGTTGAATGTGCCAGCAGAGAGGGCTTTCAAAAGCCAGGCAGGATGTGGGGCTGTAGCAGGGGTTGGCTGCCCTGCTTGGCTTTCTGCCCAGGGCAGTGCCCCTCTCCCCAGGCTAACGCAGCCAAAAATATTTTTCCAATAGTACTTTGTTGTAGTTTCTTTAATTATAGAGTCTTTATTGCCCAAACCTAATTTTGCAACCCTGTTTAATTTATTTTGAGATTTGTTATTGATTATAGATGAGCTTGCATTCTGTCTTTGGCTTGGCTTATCCTTCTCAAAGACAAATGTCACTTTTGGCAAAACAGCTGAGTTAAAGTCGATTGCACTTTCTCAGCCCTGTGCTGCTCTCCAAACACTAAAATAGCCCCTTGGCAGCCTGTCCTTTCCTTACATGAAGTGCAGTTTCAGCAACCCCTGTCACAAAAACCCAGCACTGTTGCTGGGCCATCATCAACCTTTGTGAAAGTGTTTCCATAAACTCAGTGTTCCTGAAACTTGTGCATGTTACAAGAGCAGTGTGCACTCACTGCTGCTTTGTGTTGTGTTTTGTCAAGGTACGGGGTTCCCAGAGTTCCCACTGGGTTTTTCTCCTCTCCTGCTCAGTATTTGCTGAGGTTAAGGGTTTTTGGGTCTAGCCCTTCATGTTGGGCATTAAGGCTGTCTTTTACACTGGCATTTGTAAAACTTGTAGATCATTTAGTGAAGTCTTGATTTTACTGCTGGCTAGTTGCATATGAAGAAATATTTGTAAATGGAAAAATAGTTCAGACTTTTTTTTTTTTCTCAGTTTCCAAGTAATAAAATGCATCTGTTTTTCACTTGCTGCATGTGGGATTTTTTCCCCAGATGCCTGCTGTACCTTTTCACTTGGAAACGATAGCTGTGGTAAATTCAAGTCTGTTTAAATTTTCATTTGAAAGAACCAGAAAATCCTGTCAGCTTAACGATTGTAAAGGAGTCATTACTTACACAATGTAGTGCCTTGGGAGTAGTTGGAATCTTTTGGACCAGGGAGGTTGTGAGCAAAAAGTAGCTGGGCTCCAGACCAGGATATGAAGTCCTGTGCAGGCAGGTCAGAACTGGGGGGACATTGAAGTCAATGCACAAAACATTTCTAGGACTTTTTCCCACACAGTTGGGAGAAATGAGCCTTTTCCTTTGATTATATTCAGTGCGAAGTGGGATAATAAGCTCAGTGCAGGTAGTAGATTAGACTAAACAGTCTGGCTGAGGTAAAAGGGGAAGAGAAATTCGAATATCATAGGCACAGCATTTATTATAGCACACTAAACCTGCCTCTTGACAGCCTGTGGGTTTTCTGTGGTGATTATTAAACAGGAGGCAAACAGTTCATTGTGTTTCTGTGGCCAGTGGAGGAGAAGAATCCCTCCAGACAGAGGCATTACTTCCCCCTGCTGTTACTTTGTGTAAGGGCAAGATTTGCCCTGGAAAACAGAAAATCCCATGCTGCAATTTGGTAGCTGACACAGCACAGTTCACTTTGTGGTCCTGGTGCATCCCTGTTCCTCTCCAGTGATTCCTTGGCACTGTGTGAGTGGGACAGACCATGCACCACAAGTGTGCAATGACTGGTGGCAACTGGAAAATGGCAAACTTGTTTGCAAGAACATTGGTAAAGAAATAAATGGGGATTTTTTAAAAATACATTTTTTCAAGTGCTCCAAGGGCAAATTAATTCTCCTAATAAATCCAGCAGTATGCATGGGAAAATGGGACACAAGAGTTTATATCCTTTAAAACACAAATGTATGTTTAAAGCTGAGGAAGTAGAAAATTCTATAATTAAACTAAAAAAAAGGTGAAGTGAAATTTAACCTCTGATTTTATTTTCAGTGACTGTAGAAGTTCAGCCTTGGGAAACTGGGTTAGGTGGAAGGAGGCTGGGCAGTAGCTCTTGTGCCTCAGATTGGGGCAGACAGCAAAATGTGCTGTTACTGTTGTGATTGGAAACTATCCTAAATAGGAATTTAATAAGGGATTCCCTCGTTTCACAGAAAATTTTAGGACGTAGAGTTGCCATGTAGAATCAAATGTGAAAGAAGACTGTGCAGCTGACAGGTATTCAGAGCAACAGAGCTGCAGGAATCTGCTCTCATGAAAAAAATCATCTGGTAATTATTTTTCATCACTGAGGTGAATAAATCATCGCCTTGATTTATTCAGCAAATTAGGAATTCTTGGAATGGATGGTTTGTACCTCATCAGGGATGTGTTGATTTTAATTTTTTTTTTAAGATTAATTGTGTCTGTTTGACTGAGATGATTTAATTACACATTCATTCACCATTTAAGGGGATTACTAGGTGTGCAGAAGCCTTTTCTCCCATAAATTCTTTCAGAAATCAGCTATACTTTTTGAAGGTAATGTAAAGAATCTGTGAATCATAGAAGTTGGGCTGCTGTGGTGTTTCTCTGGCTACAGCACTCCAGTGTCAATTTGTTTTTCTTATCCCATTAACCAATAATTTAACTGTGAAATTCTTGTTGCAGAGGCCCTGCTCCAGGAGTTCTCCTGTTTGGACTGGTAAAGAGCCTCCCTGAGTTTTTATCACTGCTCAAAATGTGCAAGTCACAGAATTTAATTTCTTGCCACCTTTTTTCACTGAATGCCTGAGCCTGCAGCCTTTGGACAAGGCAGCTGCACAGTCTGACCCTGGTTCCTGAGAGCTCCTGCTCAGCTGCTGGGCAGGGAATGGGGTTTGGTGATATTCCTTTCTGTGCAAGGTAATTCTCTCCTCGTCTGGAAGGGAGGGGAAAGGGTAGGCACTGATTGAGTCTCCTCTCCCTTCCATCCCTGTAGAGCAACAGGATCAGCTTCCAATCCCAATTCTTATTCCTGCCTCTGCAAGGTGAGAGTAAGGAGTTGTCTCTCGAGGGAAATTGCAGGAGAGCCTGAGCTGAGGAGAGCCATGTCTGCACAGGGGAGCAAGGTGAGAGCCTACCCTGGGTGAGGAACTCCTGAATCCAGCTGCTCCTACAGTTGGGCTGTCACAGCCAGTGATTCCAGGGGAAGATGGCAAAGCCTCCATGGAAAAACCCAAATTGCACAAGTGAAGCCAAAGCTATTGATTTATTAGTATTTTCAGTCTTAATAATCCAATGTCTTCTGTGACTGTACATTGAGATGTCTCTTCAAATAACTTAATGTGTGCAAAGACATCAAGTTCTGCACATCATAATTTCATGTCAGTGTTAGTGACAGCAGCATTGAAGGGAAGGAAAGCTCTTGAGAAGGGTACGTAAGGTTTAACTTTTCCAAGCAGCTTCCATGTTCCATTAGAGCAGTTGTTTGCCTGTGGCTTGATTAAGAAAGGCAGAAAGAAGAGGAATAAATAAGTTCAGTGAAGAGACATAGAAATCAGTTTGGCTAAATACAGAACTGTAAAAAAACAGGAGAGCCTTTGGAAGAGAAGCAGCTGGTCTGGAGTTTCCCATGTCTGTTTTCCTGAGGTCTGCACCTTAGGGGTTGGCATTTGAGTAAATACCACCCCCAGCCCCATGGATTAGGAGGCATTGTTGGCTCACATGGGGTTAGGAGCAGGTGTGGACAGTTTTCTTGTACTGCCAGGTGTCCACTTTCTCAGCTTTAGCTAATCTCTTGCTTAATCTGTGCCCGAGTGTGTGAAACAGAGCTTGGCTCACCAGGGTACAGTGCAGGTGGATTAGCAGCAGCAGCAGCTCGTGGTCAGGAGGGGATGCACTGTCCCTCCCACGAAGGCTGATTTTGTTTCACCCTCCAGGTGCCATCAGGGGTTTATTTATGGTATTTCTGCAAATGCTCTTCTATGTAGTGCTAAACTTTAGTCTTTCTTTTTTGAGATGCAGTACTGAGCATTTCAATAATACTTGACAATGTGATCATTATTTGTTTTAAGAGCTTAGCACCGACAGAAATCATCAGCTGCTATCTCTACCATTTCAGGCCAGCTCCAACAAGTGCCAGCTCTTCCAGGTAAGAAGCAGTATGGTAGGGCAAAGGCTCAGCTGCCCTTCTGGTTAGATTCTACGCAGTTTAACAGGGAGAGGAAGGTTTTAATCCAAATTATCCTCACTAATGGTCTCAGGCTACAGTATAGAGGTTCCTCAGTTCTGCATTGTGCTTTGCTAAAATATGACAAAATTCTAGAGAGGAATGAGATGTTCTTACCTGGAGATGCCATGAAGAAGCCTTTGACAGGGTCTTGGCCACATTGCACTGGGAGAGACAAGCCCTGAAGCAGTGATACCACAGTGTTTTCTTCTCACATCAGCTCACCTGTCCCAGCAAATTTCATGATCCTACTAAAAGCTAGAGGACTTTTAAAAAGAAATATTTTCTATTGGCTTTGAGCTCTAAGTTGGTTTGCATAAGAAATTACTTCAAGACCCTGACTGAACCTAAGGGGTTCCTGTCCTTTAAAAGGGAGTTACATAAGTCAAGATTTTGTCCACTGCCAGGCTGATTTTCTTCATCCTCTTTTTGCCTCTGCAGAACATGTGTTCTCCAGTTTAAATGAGAGAAATTGCATTTTCATTCAGTTGTACAAGCCAGCAAGGCAGTGCTCTGCATCTTCCCCTGACCACCAGGCAAGAAGAAAGATTTCTGGCACCCCATTAGGAACACCCAGAGTCGTGATGTTCCCAGTGGTTCATACAGCAGTGTACAGGGCAGGGTTTCATTTGTTGCTTTTCTGGCACACACTCATTCCCTGTTGGCTGGCTCAGCAGTATTTAGCAATTGTTCCTTGCTTACGTGGAAATAGTTCTTGGATTAGAATTCAGTCTCTCTGTGCAGTTAATTTGTTGAACTGTGTGGTAAAAGAAATGTTATTTTGCCCTTAATCATTGTTAACAGAAACATAACCATGACCAAACTCTTTTGGATATACATACAATTTTCAATATAATGTACAACAAAAGGCATTGTATTAAAAATTTCTATTGAGTGTCAATGGTTTTAGTTACAACCTATAAAATTGCACTTAATGAATCCCATAATGTTTCACTTACCAGTGTCTCTGTCTATTACAAAGGCTGAACTGGGAGCTGCCAAAGGAGTATTGCACTGACTCTCGTAATAATAATAATAAAAGGGTTCATTGCAGTCATTCCACATAATCCTCCATAACTTGCTGTTTCCAAGTTTGTGATCCTTTGATGCTTATTTGGCTACAAAGTGAAAGCCTTGTCTCTACATAATGAAGGAAAGGAAGGTTGTCCTGGACTATTTGAAGTCTGAGAGTATTTGATTTTTTCATTGTTTACTACTAGACTTGAAAAGGATCAAAAAGACTTTTTTCAGGACTAGCTTAGTGTTAAGGCTTCTTTCTAACTTGCAGCAGAGGCAGTGACCATAAAGAAGGTATTATCTTTAGGAATCAATTACACAGTAATTAAAGCAAACTACAGATCATTTCATACAACAGGCACAGGGAGTGGAGAGCTTTTTCAACATGGAAACCACTTCTGTATGTACAAGCCAGAAAGCTTGAATTCACCTAAAAACCAAGTTCTCTCTTTACTGAAAACTTCAGTTTATTCTTACTCTTACACCTGTTCTGGCAATCAGCAGACACCCAGATTGCCATTAATGACTGCACCTGATTTCCTTCAGGAAGCTGTACCTTATTATCCAGATGGAGCACTAAGACATAACATAGTAAAACAGATGTTCTCAGCTTAGTTCTCTGTTTGAATTAACTCCATTGGAATAAAATTTCACTGCTCTTAGGATCTGAAGTGTTTTGGTCTATAGAAATGGAAACCAGTAAAAAGTCTTTACTCCAGTTAAGAGTCTTCTAACAGTCCTCACTATATTTTGTTACTTTCAAAGGCACAAAGCAGCAGGATACACAGGCAGCTAAGCCCAGAATGTCCACTGCTGGGAAAAGGGCATTTGGATCTCACATGGAAAAACACAGGAGACAGTGGCAGACTAGGAATGCATGGTGAGTCCTGTTTCTGATGGATTAGTATTTACTCAGATGAACTAAAGCCGGGATTGAAACAAGGACAAGGTTAAGGCACTTGATAGACAATTAAGCTGTTTTAAAGGAATTCAGGCCTATTTTGGGTCTAATTTAGTGAGAGAAGCTTTTATTTCCTGATCAGACCCCAGGATCAGGGCTGTGTTATACCTGAGTCAGTGGCCTTGGGAAAGAAATGAGCAAGATGTCAACAGAGTTGGGGTTACACCAAGACCAAGAAAACCTGTCCCTTCTGACCCAAGGAAGGGGACAGAGCTTGTGCTGAGCTAAGGTAAACTTGGTAAGGAGATTCACAAGTGGGGTCCTGTTGTGAGCACAAGGTTCTTTTGGTGAGGAAATTCATCTTTCACAATTGAAAGTGGGCTTCCAAAAGCATTTGAAGAATTAAGATCAGAGAGGAGGGAAATCAGAAACCCCGTCCAAGGCTAGGACCAGGGTCTGTTGAAAGATAATTTCCAAATGAGCATAGCAGCCACCTGAAATGCAGTTTTATACACAGAGGACAGAGAACACCTCTTCTCTAAATTTGGGGAAGAGAGAATCTCCATCTAAACCAGTGAATAACCTATCAGTGTACTCTGTCCATTCCTGGTGGACACCGATCTTCAAGGTCTTACACTACGATGCCCACCAAAAGCAGCAGGAGAATGGAAATTTGAAAGGTAATCTCTTGAGCTCTAATATATTAAAAGAAAGCTATTACAAAAGCCTCTTATCATGTTAACTGCTACTAAAAATCCTGTGTATTAACAGAATGTGAAGTGCTACCTAGAAAATCTTTACTATATTTTTCTACTGCTCATTTGATAGGTTTCAAAATACTCTGACTTGGAAAAGGGTAGAAAAGTCATGATCTCTGACTGGTTCTAAAAAACTGGTTCTAAAAAACCTCAAGCCCAACCCCCCCCATCCCCCCCCTTCAGTTTATGACAGATTCTGCTTGATTCTGTTTACAGAGAATCCTGCTGCTAAGGGAAATTGATATTTGTACTGACACCTTCACAAAATGCTACCAAGGGTGAAAATGAGCCATCAACATCACAGCTATGGGAAGGTGTAAATAGTACTGGCTGCCAGGTTGATATGTAAATGTGTGTATTCTGTATCACAGCCACTCACAGCAATGCAAAATGCTCGAAGGAGGAATTTTTATTGCTACTGAGAATACCCTTCTCAACTTCTCTACACAAGTAATAAAAATTCTGCAGAAGCTACTCTGGACCATTACCTGGAAACACCAGTTTCTGTTTGTTGGTAGAGGTAGGCAAGAGAGTTTCTGACAAATATCTAAGTACATATTCAGCAGAGACTTTCACCTGCCTCTGACTTGCAGGCTGAGAAGTACAAATCATGTGTGACATGTCTAGGGAGGAGGAAATCAACCACCAGTCATCAGCTGATAAAGCCACAGAACAAGATGTTTACTCCCATTTTGGTTTCTGGTTTATTTTTTTTAGTATGCGAGTTACTACTTTTGCAATAATAATGTTTGCTAAATAAATCATTTTGCTTCTTAGCTGCACATTTTTCTCTAATGAAGACATTTATGTTCTTGAATTTTTATTTCCTCTTCTAAACACGGACATTCCCCTTTAAACATGATGTTATATACCAAGATATTTGCCTTAATAGATAAATATTTACCTTCAGCTGTTTTGCAGACATTTGATGTTTAGCAGGACCACTTGTTTCAGCTAGAACAAATAAGGGTTAACCCTTTTACCTGAGATTGTGTTGTTACAATCTGTCTGGTTCCTCACAAAACACTCCCGCAAATAATTTGCAGCTGGGACCTGTTTATTCCATACATCAGTGGTGTTAAGCATAGGTTGAAGTGCATGACTGAAGCTACAAGGTAGTGGCTTCTGCCACATTTCACAAAAATCTTTCAGATACTGTCGTGGATGAAGACATAACTCACACCAAAGTTCCTCCTGAACAGGGAAAGAAAATAATTCTTACATATGATCTCTAAGCATGTGAGGCAGATGCTTGTATATTTAACTTTCCAAAACACAGAGGCCCCTGAATGGGACACCCAGCCTTTCCAAAACCCAGGCTGCACAAACCCTTCGGGTTTAACAGGGACTGACATTCATTCTGGCAGCCAACACTGCCCTCCAGTGTGGGTTGTGTTAACGAAGTTAACACAAGCAGTGGCTTCCTTCTTCAGGGTTAGTAAATGGAATTGGAGTGCATTGCTGAATGTGTCATCCCATGGCTAAGTTTAACTTTATTTTAAGATAAATATTTATTTTACTTGAAGGAAATAATTTAAAAAGCGATCATTTATCAGCTGTTACTCTCCTTTCTATGAACTACTGCAAAAACATAAAAGAATGTGTAAATATATTATTAGTGGATGTATCATTTATATTTGCAGTATGTTGTATTAAGTATTTCTCGAAAGTTCTAGAGACTCACTGGCTCACCTTCACAGGTGATGCGTAACATGTTGTGGATTTGCTTTCTGCAATTATATTTCTCTATATAACAGACATAAAGGAAGTCAATGTTATTTCACTACTCTAATATAAAAAGGCGTATATTGTCCTAAATGAGGACACTGCCCAGAATTATTCAAAGAAATGGTTAGGTCAGGGTGATGTAATTCTTTAGAAAAACATACCATAGAGAAGATGGCTGGAAAGCCCATTCCAATCAAGAGGAAAAGGAGGTACGCTGAGATTGCACCTTCAATGGTCGTGAGAACTAGGAATGATCCCATTGGTTCCCAGCCCTCCAAAGAGCTGGTTTGTGATGCTGTGCTTGCCCCCAGAAGCAGCTATAGTCTCAAACAGCCTCCTGTGCTGCAGGAAGTGGTGCAAACCCCTCAGTTCTAGTGCCCACAGCCACGCTGAGCTCCCTGGTTTGTATTTCATCGGATCTGTGAGTAAATTCCGATGGAAATGCAGCTCGGCTTGGCTTCTTCCCAGTCCCCTGCTGGCAGCAGCAGTTGTTCCCTGTCTCTCTTGCAGCAATAGGAGAGGTTTTGTGCCAGGCAACTGCAACTGCCAGTGTCAAGGGTCAGCTCCACAGCCTCTTGTCTTTGTCACCAGTTCCCACAGCTGGCTGGCATCCATTTATTCTATTCTCCCGGTTTACAATCAGCTTGAGACTTTCTGCCGCACAAATGTTGCTTCCCCCTGTGACCCCAGCAACCTTTGCTTGAAGTGCTCTGTGCTGTTAAATGCTGAGCTAGTTTGGCTGTGCCCTGGGCATCAATTCAGTTTCTGTCGCCTTGCACCACCCCTGTGTAGGGACACAGAGTTGTCAGATGCCATCAAGGGGCAGGATGCATTTCACATTTTTGATTCTGCACTGACACAGCCCCAGAACTGACCCCTGGGGTACCCCCTTGGCTTCCAGCTGGACCCAGAGCTGCTGATCTCAAGCCTCTGAGGTCGGTGCCTCAGGTGGTTCTCAATCCACTTTCTCAGTCTGTATTTCATCAGCTCTTCCATGAGGATATTTTGGGAGACAAGAGCCTTGCTCAAGTTGAGGTAAACAACATCCGCTGCTCTGCTTTCCAGCCCCAAGCCACACATTACATTGGAAAAGGGTTGGTGAAGGTTGATTATCATAAATCCTTGCTGGCCACCAGTCCTCAGGAATCTATCCCATCACCCTGACCACTCCAAGGTTACTGAGCACTGTCCCCTAGCCACCCCTCACACAATATTAGGAGCATTCCTCCTCTGGATTTGTTAGCTGTGGGCTCTTCATTCCTCATTTTTAAGGAGGCTATAACAGCAGCATAGAAAGCAATCCCCATTTTTAATTTTTCACCAATAAACCTATTCACTGGTCCACCAACAGAATAAATCCTAATTTGCAGATTACTAGTCCCAAAGTGGCAATGACAAGCCACAAAAGAGCAAAAGGCAATCACATTTCTATCACTCCATCTGGGAGAAGAGGCAAAAGCTGAGTGTCTGCTTCAACAAAGACCATGACACACAAACATGTTGCCGTTGTTTTCCATTCACCCTAAGAAAAAGACCTGAAGGAAAAAATGCTGGTTTTGTTCTTGACCATTCTCCAGAGACGTTTTCTAACTTGAAATCTGAGACCAGTTCTCTGATCGGTATCTTCCAACGTCATCTCACTGCTCCAAGCCATTCCAGTGGACAGCTAGAAACTTCTGGGAAAATGATCATTCAGAGACCTTCAGGAGCAAGGATAAAAGTACTTCACAGGACAATGCTGTAAGAATTTTAGTGAAATGGGAGTTATACTATTGTATAGTTTTGTATCTCTTGCAGAAATGAGTAAAAAAAAGTTAATTCATAAGCCCTGTGCCCCTCTGTTTTTCCTCAGGAAATTCTAAATATCCAAGCTGATAAATCACTTCTCCTTTCAGTTCTTTTTAAAATAAAAATGCTGAAGTCCTATTACAGTTTTCTAGGCTTCAGGCTACATAAAAAAAAAAAAAAGCCTGGGAGAGCAACAAGCCTACAGTGAACCTCTGGGGAGGCAGTTCATGGCAAAAGTAGGAGAAACATTGTACTACAGATCCAGTTGGAGAGCCCTGAAGTGGGCTGTTCTTCTCTTTGAAATATTTTTTCTTTCCTCCCACTCCCACTTTAGTCGGTCTTTGCATAATCTCTTTTATTTTGCTCAAAATCTCTTTTATTTTGTTCAAGTGAAGCAGCAGCAAGAAATTCCCCCCGCTCTCTGTTTTTTTTTTTTTTTAATTGAGAAGAACTGCTGGTACTCAGCCTCTGGTGGGAAAAAGCACAGGCCAAGGCAGAGTCCTGGCTCCCTTCTCCCACATTATTTACTCTGGTGCAGTTAGAAGCCAATGCACACTAATTGCTGTGATCTCCCCATTTGGCTTTTAACTTAAATAGCCATCTGTAGGAGAATCTCCGCGGCTTTCAGCAGCCAGAAGCACTTGAAAACAGCAGCCCCTGACATTGTTTAATTTTACTTTGAGGTCATGAAAGAGACCACTAACTGTTTCAATGAAACTCCATAGGATGGGCTTTGGCTGGATGATTTGTTTCTGCTTTAGGATTTAATTTGAACAATATGGACTTTTTCCCATTAGCATAAAATAAATCAGCACTTTGCACTAGTTTCCCACGCATCACTTTCCACAAGCTGCCAGCATTAGGGATCATGTGGACAGATGACAAGCACTCAAACTGCTTACATCTATTACAGTCCACCGGTCACAGCAGCTCCTGGTTTTGATCATTCTTTACCTTGTGTGTCACTGTTACTTGCTTCCCACAGTCACCAGGTCTAATGTACACACATGCCTTGTAATTCAGCCACACAGTGTATTTAGACACTCATAAATTCAAATCAGGTAGCAAGGCTTTGAATAATAGAAGACATTTTTTTCTCAGTAAGGCAGTTATTTGAAATACACCATAGCTATACTTGTAGTATTTCAAGGATATCAAGTATCAGAACTCATATTTTCCTTCCCCAGCTTTCCATATTCGTGCTAGCACATAAAATGCTGCTTTATATAGAAGTTATTTTGTTCCACGAGTCTGAGATAAGTTTGAGACTTACTGAGCTGAAGTCCAGGTATGGCACTTCATCTTCAAAGTCATATGGGATGAAACAAATTATCTAGGTTAATGAAGGGAAGCCATTGATCTAGCTGGAAAGAACAGGGTATTTTTCCATGAAAGATTTGCAGGCTCCTCCTTCCCCACTCCTGCCTTGCTGCTCTGTGCCATAGAGGACATCCCCATCCCTTCTGCCAGCAGCCCTGCAGGCTCCATGGTGCCCTCACCCCTTCCCCACAGCCCTGCCCTGCTGGGAGCTCCCCGTGTCTGCCCACACAGCACCTCCCTCACCCTCAGCAGGACCAGCAGTCCCCAGTTCCACACTAAAAGAGACAACAGAGAAAAGGGATTCCCGCTGAAGCAGCAATGATGGGACCCAATGACATCCCTGCAGACAGTGCCACACTGCTTGGTACATTTCCTCCTGTGCAAAGCAAAGCTAAGTGGGCACACTTCGGTTTAGTTGTGTAACCATGACTTCTGAGTATCAAGAAACCACTTAAAAATCACCCCTTTTGCTGGATTCTTTTTTGAGGCAGGTATGTTCTAAACCTATTGATGAGTTAAGACATAGGATACAAGGAGAGATTTACAAGTAAGAAAAAAAAAAGGAAGTCAGAACTAATCAGAAACTAGGGCACAGGCAGGAAAAGCACGGGATTCCTGGCTCTGGGTCCAGCAGACTGGGTTGGTGATCTGGGTGTGTCTGTTGTGGAGAGTTTCTACAAACAGTTTTGCAAACTACAGCAGAAGTCCCAAATATTTACAAAACATTCAGAAACATTCAGCTTTTTGCACCAAATTAAAATATGTATCCTACTCATGGTCAGGGGCTTTGCCTACACATTTCTATGATCATCTTTTCAGATCCAGCCATCTCTAGTCCAAATTAACCTGTAGTACTTCTTGTCCAGAGCAGTTCTGTATATTGTAAACTCAGATGCCAGTTTTAACTATGAAAGAAAAATTGGACTTGCTGAGGAAAGAAGTCGAATATTTTCTAAAGTCGAATATGTATCTAAATACCACAACAAAACAAAGTGCAGATGCTTCTCTGTAAACCATGTCAGATTAGAGATGCACATGTTTTGCTAAACACTTAATGTTTCAATTGGCAGCTCTAAGCTAAATTGCTCTGCCTAACCCCCAAACAACACATATACAGAAGCATCAAAATTTCATGCAGAAACGTTTTTTGAAAATGAGGGGATTTTTTTTCTTAAGACTCTATGTGGATAGACTAAACATTTCTAGATTTTTAAAAATATACGAAAGTCAGATGTTATCCACCTGTTCATCACTGAGGTCAGATAGAAAAAACCTCAAATTGCTCCATGCTCACATCTGAATTTTTGGTGCATGTATAAAAACTTCATTTTGTACAACTGTTAGAGTGCTTTCAATTGAACCAAATTATGAACTCAAAAAGTGGCTTCATATTTTGCATTAATAAAAGATCATTTTCCCTGTTTTGCTGGACAATTCCAGCACAGCTGCAAGCAGCCTCCTTGGATGCAAAGTCTTCCTTTCCTGTATTCACCTCAGATTCCAGCGCTGCAACAGCTCAAAGATGGGTTTTAAACTTTGGTAGGAGTTCAATATGCATTTGTTTGTATTTGCAGAGTAGATTGCAGCTGGAAAATAAAAAAAGGTAATTTTTTTGTTTTATGGAAGGAAATGAAAAAGACCAGTGCCATAGACAAGGATTTCATTAAGATGAAGGAATTCCAGTTCTCCAAAGGGAAAAAATGAAGCTTTGCTTGAAGATCTTTCATGAAACAATTTGTGTGGTCTTTATCATTTGAAACTCTTAAAGTGTGCTAGCTGCAGATTTGCATGATTTTCTGAACTTGTCTTGGAATTTGAGTTTTTCTTTAGCCTGTTTAAGCCCTGAATTCCATTTCAACCAAGTAAAGACAATTTTTGATGAAAAAGCTGTTGCACCAGTGTGTAATCTTCCAATGAAATCTATCAAGACTCTAACAATAGGCCTAAAAGGAGACACTAAAACTTGACAACCAAAAAAATGAGCTGCAATTATGTATCATTGTCTCATCCTCACTGCATCTTCTAAAGCAGTCATCCTCCAGAGCACATACAGAGCGTGGTTTTGCATGTCAGCAAGTATTTCCATTACCCCAAAGTACAACCAAAAAGTCTCACAGTGATGTCGAAATGCTGGAAGCAGCAGAAGAAAGCAAGACATTTTTCACATCAGAAAGTGAAATAACCTGAATTAATAAAATGTAATTAAGTATTGGTTAAGATGGAGCAAACCCAGCTATTTAGATATTATTGTCCATGATTTAAAAACTGCTTTTTACGTATTTGGTTTACTCTTAATTTTCTCTATCCTTTTCCAGACCAGAAGTGGAAATGATCAGTTAATAACAAAATCTTGTCAAAGGCTATGGAGTGGTATAGGAGAGCAGCAGATACTGTCTCAGAGCACATAAAGTGGGTTATTTTTGAGGGAAAGATTCTTATAAATAAACCCAGTATTATCTAGTTACTATTAATGTTTTTCACTTGTATGTCAAAGCATCCCCAAAGGGAGTCAGGGTCCTTAGCAGAAGGCCTATAGTTCTTCTGGAAATAAGAGAAACATCATCTACAGGCAGAGTATCAGTGGGCAAACACTGAAATGGAGGACACTTATGAATAAACTGCTGTACTCATCACATCCTCTAAAACCATGAGGGGAACAATTAGAAACAATTCCAATGGCTGACTGGAACAACAGAGGAAACACTGAGGAAACTTTGATTTTACTGAAGCAGAAACTGGCATCTGACTACACGTCTAGGAAGAAGCTCCCCCACAGCAGAGTCCCATTTCTCATTCTCAGCCCATTAATTAGATATCACAGATGAGGTAGACGCTGGAGCTTCATATTCTAGAGTTACAGGAGGGTAGGGGCAAGAGGAAGACTATTTTCCCTGAAAAAAGCAAGGAATAATTTTGATATTTATTTTTTTTATAAAGGGATAGTTTTTGTATCCCATTGCAAGCAAAAAATACATACTACTTAATCACTGAAAGCCTCTGAAAATTTTCAGAGAAGTCCACACCAGGCTGATTGGAAGAATTACTAAAAACAAAGAAAGAAGAGTGTTTTGCCCAAAAATCTAGTCAGGTTCTTCTGAATTCTTCCTCAGCAGCATGTCACCTTGATGAAATTCTCACCACTGCCATCACAAACCCTATAAACAACTACATTTCATACACTGGAATATAAAATTAGATTTCCCTGAAATTTCTGGCTGTCATGGGTTTCACTGTGATTTTTTGAAGTGAGATGTTCATCTTCCTGGCTATCACCTGAAGACCATGGTGCCCTGGCTGCTGATGAAATTGTACTGTCATAGTATTTGAGCACATTTTTCTTTGGGTGCTTCTGTTATGGAATTCTCAGCAGGTGAAATGCAAATCTCTATTAAAAGATAATTTTCCAATGTTTAGAGAATTTATCAGTCATTTGAAGCACCATGCATATTGGAATTGTTTAGCACACAGTTTCCCAAAATTTAAGCCTGTTCTAGAGTTCAAATTTTTTCATTGGGAGGGATTTTTGTTAAGTTACCATAGAAATAAGTGAAGAAGCAGAAGCTGGCTCCTGATGAATAAAACCCACAAAAAACCATCAGCAACCAAAACCTCTCCCAATACAAAGTTTGAGCAAGAATTCCTCTGAAGAGGAGAAACAAAAGATAATTACTAACCTTTCCCTTAGGGATATAGTGTGCATCATTAACTTGCATTGCATTTGGTTATTGAAAACCACACCAGTGTTCACATAACCAGACAGCAGCGCTGTTGTGTAGGAATCAACATAGGAAGGGTTTTTATCACTGGGAAAAAAATTACTCATCTTTAGAAACATCCAGACTTTCAGACAAAACTCCTCTTTCCTTATTTACCCATCATGTAACATTCAGAGACTGCAAGATTTTCTACTCTATCTTGTGAAGAAACATCTGAAAGGACACAGTTTTACTGAGCTGATTTCAGTCTGAACTCGAAATACCACTTCACTTGGACTTCTCTGTTAACTAAAAGGCCTTCAAGTAAAAAAAAAAAATTGGTAGGTATCCTCTAACCATCAAGCTGGTCCCAATAGACTGACAAATATAATTAAAGCCTGTGCCCAACAGCTGTGTTTGCAAAGCTGCTGAAGGTACAATTTTTTTTTTGAATAAGAATGCTTACATCATCAGTATTTGGGCCAAAACACTCTGAATTCAGGATTACTTCAAACTACAGTTTTGTTTTTCCCATTATAAGGACTGTCCTTGGTTACTCAGGTCACACATGAACTCTTACTCTGAAACATGCTGGTCCTTTCTAACATTTTGACGCCTCACATGAATATTGTGACTTTGGTTCATACTTGCCTTTCGTTTCACAAGGTTAAACACTGAATTTCTTGATTTCACTCTCTAAATCTCAGCATTGCCTTCCCACTTCCTTTTATCCAATGCCTTCAGCTTTCCAACCCACCACCTCCAATTGTCTTCCCTCCCAATTGTCTTCAGAGACTTCATCATTGTTGGTTGCTTATTATCTCGGCTGCTTTCGGCCCTCAACTCTCAATTCCCCACCTGCTCTTCCAGTCATTGGTCTTTCAATACTCTTTTTGCTATTTTAGTTTTTATAATCTTCTGGACTTCTTAGACCTATTACTTCAATTTATGTAAACTATTTCTATCCATGATCTCTGTCCTTGCTTCATTCTTGTCCCCTGGGCATCAGACATTGTCACTAAAGCCTTATACTCTTGCCTAATCTCTCCATTTCATTTATTCTTCACATGCTCCCAGCTCTCATTCCAAATTGAAAACACAGCTTTTTGCCGTAGCATTTCAGAGCTGCACTTCTTTATTTCTTACATCCTCGCAAAGGGGGCATCTGTATCTGTATTATTTATATGCAGAAGACATTTTGGTCATGCACGTTGTGTGACTACATAAAAATCGCATTGTTCTGTGCCTCCACACCACCTCTGAGGGTTCCAGGATTCTGTGTGGGGAAAAAGCACTAGGGAATTCTAGAAGATTGTATTTTCCACTGACAGCTCGTTCTGAGCTGAAGTGAGTGCACACAACAGTGACATTTTTAGCTGTGAATCCAAACGGAATTTTTTTGTAGTGAAAGCCAACCTAACCCTAGTGTTCAAAGGGCTGCTGCTATATCCACTTTCTTTGGCTAATACTTGGCCCAGCCACATCTCCCTCTAACCTCCCATTCAGCTCCAGACTTGTGGTTTCTTTGAGTTTGGCATAACCTACACGGCTGCAAAATGCTGAGCACCAGCCTCCACTAGTCTGGAGTTGTCATTAAACCTACCTAATATAACCTACGGACAGGAAACTGAGGATTCTGTGAGAAGCAGATACATTCTCAGAGAGATCTGCCACCAGACAAGCCCTTTTGAGGAGCCTGGACTGCTTCCTAAACTTCTCCTCCCATTTGCACCAGTGGGCAGAGAATGAAGTGCCTTTGTAGGTGAAGATATAAAGTGTATTCCTTGATGAATAAGGATGAACTCCCTGATGTGATTTTTATTTTTCCTAATTGACTGGTTTTGGCCAGAACAGAGCAATAAACAGAACTCATTAGTTATAACATTAATAAAGTCCATGAAGGTTGGGATCAGACATTATCTGTTCAGTTTTCAGAGTCCCTGAATGCAACACAAATACTTTGCAGAAGAACAGAGACAAGGATTACAATATTGTCATTGAGCTCATGGCTTCCTTCCAAGACCTTCCTGCTGGACTCCACTCATGCTTCCATCTCACCTCCTGCATTTTAAGTGAAAGCCCTTTCTCTGCCCGTGAAATGAGAGCCACGCCACAAGACAGGATTTTTGTGCATTTCACAACCCTGCTCACAAAAGAAGAGCAGAAAGCTCAGCATGGCTCACAAGCTGCAGGTTTGCCATGAATTCATCATCAGAGAGAAACTGGTGGCCTTAGCTGGCATTGGTATGGAAACAAACTGAAGAGCTGAACCAGTAGGCCATAAAAAGGTGCCAAACCATCTATCAGTGTTCTGGATAACTTCCAGCTGAAGTTACATTTTCAGCTATTTTCCCCACTAACACACAACCTAATTTTGGTGCCAATCATATTTGTAATGAGCACATGCAAACCTGCTTTATTTTCTCAGTTGGCTTCCTAGCAAATGCCTGCACATTGGGGAAAAAACATGGCTTTTATTGGCACTAACCAAAATGCTTGTTAGCAAAATGTGTGAATAACATTCAGTTTTCCAAAGATACTGTGATTCTTGTCAACATTTCTAGAATCAGTTTAATTTTCCTGATAAATAAGTAGCCTGTGACCAAGGAGTCCCATTTCTCTTTTGCTTGGTTAGCGTAAAATGGGTGGAACAAAGTGCCTTCACCTCAGCTCCACCAGCACAAGCTGAACAGGAGCTTACTGGAAAGAAAGAATCCATTTAGGATTTCTAGGGGAAACCAGAAATGTATTTGATATGAGCCTTCTATGATGGCTCATATCAAATACAGCAGCAACAAATACTCTACAGAGCCCTCTTTTACTGCAGCTGGTGGCCACCTTCTCTTTTATATCTTCTCAACCCATCCCTCGGTCCATCTTTTTTTCCTGATTTGTTACTTTCCACCCCTATTGGATGCTCCTGAAAATGCATGTCTGAAAGCAAACCCTTAAAAATTTCAGTCACTACAAATCCCAGAAGCTAAGTCAGCTTCTTAAACAGAAGTATTACAAATATGTTCAAAACAGAAATTTGAAGGGTTTAATACAATCTAAAAATAGCAAGTATTTTAGCATGTGAAAGGTAGCTTCTCCTGCCCTCCCCCCAGCTCTAGACCTTTCCTGATTGTATAACAAATGCAAATCCTGAATGGAATATATCTTTAATCTTCTTTGAAAACCTCAAATATGCTCTTCCTTAATTTTAGTTGTGTATGTTCCCTCTTTCCCTTTCAGTCCTGTTCCTAAATTAAAGTTGGGCAGTGGGATATCAGATCAAACAGATATCAGGAAAAGGTTTTCCACCCAGAGGGTGGTTGGATACTGCAGCAGGCTCTCCAGGGAAGCACCAAGCCTGACAGAGTTCAAGGAGTTTTTGGATAATGCTCTCAGGCACATGGTGTGACTCTTGGGGATGGTGCTGTGAAAGGCCAGGAGTTGGACTCAATAATTCCAATGAGTCCCTTCCAACTCAGAACTTTCCATGATTCTGTAGCCTCCTCCCTCTAATACTGAATCTGTGTCCTTCCAAGAAGTTGATACTTCCTTTTTTTGCTTTTAAAGAACTTTTTGCAATGTCATTATTTTAATGAGAATCTTTCTGGTATTTACAGAGTATTTTTCTAACATCAGGGTCTATCACTGGTCTTGGAATTCAATATGCACTTAAGAAAGAAAATCCAGCCTTCCCAGTCACTAGAATGTCTCAAGGTGCTAAGTAAGAATCAAAACACAGAGGTGACAAATAAATTTTTCTAGTTGTGGTAAGACTAGAATTTGGGATTTGTTAATCAGAACTTGTTAACCATCCTCACCACAATCCCATTTAAAAATGCACTTATTTAATGCCAGGACTATACATCTCGATCAAGACATGTTCTGGGGTGACAATGGGGTGCCTGTGAGAGGGCACAGACTGCCCAGGTGTAATGAGGCTGAGGGAGGAACAGCAATGTCCCTATTCATGTACCCAGACCCTGCAGCATCTGAGCCATCTGCTGCTGAAACTGCAGATCTGGACTGAAGAATGCCAGATTATTTCTCTCTTCTCTCATTCAGACAGCACTTCTCTTCTGACATAACTTGCAGGCACTAGGTCTATGCTCATCTGTCCTGTTAGAATCCCAGAGCGAGTTTTTACTGTCAGAAGGCACTTTGCAAGCTCAGAATAACATGCAATTGTGGAATAACAGCCCTTAAAAGAATATGCCTAACTGGATGAAACTGTAAAAGGGAATCCTTTGTTAACACAAAAGGGATCTAAATCTAGAGTTTCAGTTATAAAGAGGTTGCATGGTATAAGAGAATAGCAGCACAATATCTGTGGCACAGAGCAAGTGAAATGAAGCTCAGTAAATTGCTCCTGTGAGTGGTCTTGATGACTCCAGTCAATTACTGGTGTGAGAAAATTTTGCGCGGTTTGGCTCACAGTTACAAAGAAAGTTAATTTGGTTTAGAAGTGATTAGCAACACTTCTGAAACCTCCTGAATGGTCTGGGCTTGAGCCCCAAAGGGCACAAAGTATCATGGCCAACTCCTAAACAGGCCATAAAGCTGTCTAACAACACTTTATGTGGGCACTGTATTGCAGAACATTACAAAACCTGTGCTAGATGAAGAAGGGCTCCTTGTGCAAAGATCAGATTTTTACCAAAAACCCCATTTTTACATTGTTTATTCCATCAGCTTTAATAAGCTGAGGGAATAAACTCCTGAGTAGTAACTGAAAGCCTGTTAATAGTCACTGACTGACAACAGGTTTGATTCTTCTGAATATTTTTACTCTCTGCTAACAGCAGCAATTCTTCTGCATTCTGTGAAGAAGAGAGGGAGCTGGACTTTGTTTTGTTCCACAGAGTTGATTTTGCTGTCTTTAATAATGAAAGAACAAAATGTTTCACTGGACTGTGAACAACCTGGCCTAGTGGAAGGTGTCCCTACCCATAGCAAGGGGTTTGAAATAGATGATCTTCAAGGTTCCTTCCAACTAAAACCATTCTAGGATTCTACATAGTCAAGAACTGTGTTAACCAGAGTATGTGATACACAATTTTTTCTACATTACTTACACGTCTTTATGCTTACCTGCCCAGTCTGTACTATTAAATTTTCAGAATTTTTGCTAGAGGTCACTACAAAATATAGGAGTTAATCTGATAATTTTAAGTAAGTAGTCCTTCACAAATTTCTTTTTCGTTTTTGTTTAAATGGAGGCTGGTATACCTGAAACATGCACAAAGTAGTCCCACTAAAATCAGCCCAGGCATTCCACTAATTAAGGCTACACCACAGCTACACAAAATGATCTCTCACTAACTGCAGGAAAACGTTCTCCTTGTCTGGTGTACTTTTGATGGCACAAACATGGCAAAAGCAATTCTGCTGCTTCTTGTTAAAAACAGCCTTCTTGTGAAAAAAAAAAACAAACCCCAAATAAACAAAGTTATGCCCAGCATGAGGTGAAAAAGAGGGTGTTGCCAGGAAGGGGCACAGAAGAAGGTATCTCTGCAGGGGCATTTCACAGAAGCCTTATCATTGGCACACATTAGAATACACCCCATTCCTTTTCTTTTACACAGGCTGGAGTCCCCAGATCAGACAGCACAGATGTGCTGCTCTGGCACATGTCCCCACTGTGCTTGGGCACACACAGGAGGGAACAGAAAGCCACAGTCAATTATTTGAATACTATTAAAACATGACTCCAAAGTGACGTCTGACAGCAAAACTTACTTGCTGGAAACGCCCTGCCAATGGACTGATGTCTTTCTATCAAAAGTGCTATCAACAAAAAGCATCCAGTCTGTCTGCAGCACCATTGCTTCCGCCGTCCAGCCTGGCTCAAAGCTCCCTAGCAGGAAGGCTTGTGAGACAGAAGGGAATTCCATGTGTTTGTCTGTGTGTCTCCTGAACACTTTGCTTCTTGGCAAGGACTGCTATGTTCTTCTACAGAGTTTTGATGATTCACTGCAAGCTGCTTGCACATTCTTGTTTGAGGTGGTGTGAAATGGCCTGGCAGGGGTGGCTGCACCTACCCTCTGTCTAAATAAAGACACATATTGTTAATAACACCCTGGGCCAGTCAGTCCTTTCTCACTCCGTATCATATGTACCATATTCTGTCTGGTTTCATTTATAAGTTAAACCTCTATTGACAGGAAAACATCCTGGCTGATGCTGGATTTGTTTCTAGCATATACAGAGGAGGAATGGAAAACAACAGGATACAAATAAAATTTTAAAGGCCTGAAGGATGACTTTGCATAAGAAAGACTTTAAGGGTTAAAAATGTCTACGTTTTTATTGCCTGGCTTTTCATATTAATCATATTGAAAATTTTCTCTTGTTTCTTCTTCTTCTGTTTATGAGACAGAAGTTAATGCAACTTGTGGTGAACTTTTCCATTTATGTTCATCCTATGGTAAGCAAGAGTAAATCTTTTGGTTTGACCAAGATGGCTAATGTGTATAAATCCAGGGATGTACATAATACAAGTGACTATGTAAAATACTGTCCATGCTCTTAAGCCAAACACATCCTTTTTGGCTCAAACTTGTGTTCCACACCATAAGTGCAGACACCAACTTTTAAAAATTTTGTAGGAACTGTAAAAATTGCCATTATTACCCCAGAAAGTACAATAAGCTTTCCATTTTTAGCCTCCAGTTATTAAAAGCAAATGTGCTTTCACATTTTTAAAGTGCTAAACTTTAAATCAGTGCAGTATAAGTCACACTGCTATTTTGGAAGATGAAGCAGTTGTGCTACGGGTTCTGTAATATCATGAATGACAGGAGAAAAGGAAAGAAAACTGTCCACTGGTTTTGCTCAGAGTAAAAAGATGAAGAGGACAATGAATAACCCTATCAGAGTTTTAAAAGAGAGGGAGAAGAGATCTTGAACTGTGGAACTCATGTCTTCAGCATGTTGTACTGCTCAAGTCTGCACTGCTGAAAAGGCAGGAAATCTGGAAAGGTTTGAATGCAAAATGAGGAAGACCACCCATATCTGCACTGTGCTTATTTTTTTGCTAAGGCACCTGTTCCTAGTGCTGCTGGCTGCAGTGTACAGGGATTTTTAACTTTCTGCAAGCTATCCACAAATGAACAAGCTGCTGTACAAACCCAACTATCTAGCTGTGGTAGTAGTTGGAAATGGGAAATTCAGAGCCTGAAGGGATCTGCAGTGGCTATTCAATGCAACCCTCTTCACACAGTGCTGGTAATAAGGGTAAATCAAGTAATCTGTTTTTAAAAGTAATCTCCAAGTTAGCAAGGTTCCAACACCACTTTGGGTAGTTTGCTTTTCTCTTCTTGTACTCAAAAAGACTAATCTCTAAATGATGTAAAACTCACCACCTTCAAAATGAGGCAATTCCTACTCATCTTTCCTATAGTTGAAAAGAAATGTGAATAAACTAAAACCATGCTTACCTTTCATATGAATGTGAGGACCATCAAACCACAGGTAGGTCTGATTTCCATATTCACAGCTTCTGCTCATCAGGGCCTTCCTGATTTCCACAGAGTTCTCCCTCTCAATTTATTTCCTGTCTCATTTCCAAATCAGAGCCACAGAAATCAGGTCTTTCAAGTTGCCTTATTTGAACATGCCTTTGCAAAACCATCTCTGTTACCCAGAAAGCTGGGACTGCCCTGTCCCCCACAGCTGCATCCTTCCCACGAGCTGCTTCTCTGCTTGGCAGGCAGGGAACTGCAGGGCTGGGGGCCAAAAAACCCCCACTTTGTGAGCACCTGTGTCAGCCCAGGTGTTGCTCAGCCTTCATTGACACAAGTCATTGCAAGCCCACAGGTAGTTTATCTCCTAAGTACTCAGCATCCACTCCTCTGGCAGTGGCCACCCAAGGCAGAGGAAAACTTTTTCAGCAATCACAAACATCTTAAACAGTGCAATAACCAAACATGAATGCCAAATAACATATCAAATATTATTTCTAGCGCACAAGTTCTGTAAAAGCTCAGAAAAAAAAATACAACCACTCCGAAAGCATTTTCAAAAGCAAAGTTATTCACCAAGAGGCTTGCAAACATCAATTAAAAAGCACTGTAAACATAGTTTATATGAATTATTCCTCGTAAATATTTGTTATTCTTATTTCCTCTGCATTCAACTAACAGTGTTGCCCAGGGCACTCTTCATCTAATATCTAAAAAAGCATTTAAGCACTTACTAAATTTCTGTAAAATGAAAGAAAAACAGAAGATGCACATAAAAACCCCCACCATATGGGAAGCAGATTTAGCCCAACTCTCCCACCCTAAATAATATTGCTACACATATAATTCATACAATTATGAATTACCTCATTCTTAAACTCAGAGTAAATGAACAGAAATTAAAAAGATATTGTTATCTATGGAGCCAATGGAAAAAGGGATGAGCTTTCAAATATTCCTTTGCATTTTGTTCCACAGAAATCATCTGAAAATATCTTTTTGGCTTTCATGAAGAAATTGCCTTTATTTGTAGAAAATGTCAGCTGCCACCTGAAATTGAAAGCTGACATAGAGTTCTTTATTATGACTGGGAAAAGTCATACTGACTTGGGAAGATTTACACAAAAACAGAATCTGTGTCTTCCTGCAAATGTACAGCTCTCAGGGCAGCTTCACTCCTCTGGGGCTTACACACCACATGCTTTTAAATATCTTTATCTTCACAGATAAATTTGAGCTAGGGACATACTACTGGTCTTGCCCTCTGGACCAGGAGCTCAGTCTCAGGAATAAGGGTCCCTTGCCAAGGCTCACACAGGAATATTCTGATGGAGCCATCTCAGACAATGCCCTCACCTCTCAGCTCCTGTTGTCTGTACCAGGTTACTGCAGGGCAGCCCTTTGGGGGGGTGTGTGTGTGTTCTGGGCCCTTTCACCCCAAATTCCTCAGCTCCTGCTCAGCCTGAGCCCCACAGCACTCACTGCTGCTGAGGGGACCTGGCACCAGTTAGTGCTACTCAGTCAGGGAAAGAAACAGTTGAAGAGTGACTCTTTGATTACTGTTAAACCTATTTTAAATTAAAGAATCTGTTAAGGCTGGAAACCTGAATTTTGTTGGATGACACTGTAGCTCTTCCACTGCTTGTTCCCCGGAGTAGCAAAATGAGCAAGCCAAGGTTTGCAGTGGTCATCTTTGAACAATCCCTGATCATGAGTGGGTGGGTGTATCAACTGTAATTTAAAATAAAATGTAAATTTTAACAATAACAATATCTAGACTAGTAAAATGAACCAATGTCTAGGAAACTACCAAGCTCTGGAATAGCACTGCTTATGCTGGTAAACTAGTTGTGGCCCAAGCCAGATTTTGGAAGCTAAAACCTTCCAGGAGCCATTTCCAATAGAAGCTCAAAGGTATACAAGCACAAGCAGTGGCCATTCCAGCTAATCTCAACAGTGGTGGTGTTCCTGTGCAGGTTTAATTTACTAGAAAACAGTCTAAGTGTGGCATTTTCCCGAACGAGGACATTTATAACTTCAAGAATGTAACTTTTTTGCAGATACAGCTCTTTTGAGAGCGCTGGTTAACTATCTACAATCGAGAGGGCTTTTCTTTCCTCCCAGAGGGTGGTGCAGCGGCTCCCCTGCTGTCACTGCACTGCTCTCTCAAAATGCCACTCCTGTTGGTTCCCAGGCACCGAAAGGGTTCTTGAGGGCACTCCAGCCTCACCGTAGGGGATGGGATTGAGTTCAATTGAACCTTCCTGTGAAAGAAACACAAATATATTATTATTACTACTATTATTATTAATACAACTATTATTATTACTGTAGTGTGCTCAATCATCAAATGTATTATTATCACTGAGCTACACAAATGCAAAACCAGTAATGTCAATACAATATTAGTTCTCATATTTTTCCTTATTATTGAATTGTTTCAGTAATAGACTATTTCTGCTGTTTCTACAGTGTTACGGCATTTATTATTATAAGTTACCTAATATTTTTATTTTTATCAATATTAACTCATCACAGATAAGATTGTGATTAAGTTATTATAGCATAAATTATGATAAATAATTATAGGATCTAAAGTAATTCAGACAGATAAAACTCACTTGAACGCTTCAATTGTCATTGCTGATGCAGGACCTTTTATGATAAAAACCTGCAAACCAGAAACCATTCCTACAAAACTGTGAGGTCAGCTGAGGTAAATTAAATTTTGATTGTAAGCTGCCTAATTTTAAGAATGACATCCTGTTGTGGAAAAAAAAACCCCTCTCAGTGGAAAATGACCTATAGTGCAAATGAACATCAGAAATCTGAGTGACAAGTGAAAAGCTGAAATTTCATGTTCTATAACATATACATATTATAAACACAGTAGCAAATACCCAAAGAAAAAACATTGGACTTACCTGTGATTTTTTCCATGCATACCAAAAAATAGCAACTATCAGAATACAAAGCAACACGAGGGCAATGCTGACTCCTGCCACTAGAAAAGCAAAAAAAAAGGTAACCATGACTCTAAGCCATTAGGACAAAGAAAAAATTAACACCTACATTTGTGGTGAGTAATTATGCAGCATACAATAGTTAAATGGGACAATAAAATATAAGTCTTGACCTTTTCAATAAACAAAAATCTCATTCAGGTCTAGGTTTGTACAGAAATAAGCCAATCATGACACAGATCATTACAGTACTTTTTTTTTTTGGCAGTGCAAATGTGTGCTATCATTAATCCCCATTTTTTTTCTGCGCAACAGTTACTGCTGATCACAATATATATGTTACAGATTTTATTGAAAGAAAAAGGCCCAAATACTAATTATAGAAGTAAGAAAGCAAATTACTGTGGTTTAGTCTAGTCGAGTGATACTCATTACTCAAATCACCAGAGAAATACCATGACTTGCAATTAAGGAGTGTCTCAAATACTATTACATGAAAACACTGTTTTTCAGGCTAATGACAAGTCCATACACAGCTTTTGTACTCTGTAACCAATTGCAGCAAAAGAAGTTAAAAATTCCAAACTTAGGCAAAGAAAAATATATTGAAGTTGTCAACTTACCTACTAAAGTTGGCAGATTCCTTCCTGCCAAAAGGGAAATAATACAAATTAGAAACTTGAGAAAACTGCACAGCCATGTATAATGAAGACAAAGCTGGTTTTCCTACCTCAGTATAAGTAGCAGAGAGAATAAAAAGGGAGGAAATGGGGAGGGCAGGTGAAACCCCTGACACTTCAGCTACCAACACTACCCCAGCAGCTGCTGCTGCCATCACCACCACCACCCAAAGCACCACAAAAGCAGGATTTGAGAAAGCATTGGTATTCTGAACCTGCACCGAGGAAGTTTCATGCAGCCTGTAAGATCACAGAGGAGGGCTTGAGAAAGCAGTTGCTCCAGAAAGCCTCCAGAAAGCCCAGCGGGAGCAGGGTGGCATCTGGGGCACACCCAGAGGCAGGTGCTACACAGAGAGCTGTCACAGAAACAATCGAGGCACTTCACAGGTCTGGGGGACCTTTTCTGCTATTATCTTCCTCATTAGTTCTTCCTTTGGCACAGAAAACAAAGCTATCCGCTGATCATGGAAAGCGCCTCATTTTATGTTAAATGATGCATTTCGTGCCCCTTGACAGACAATTATTTAGGCTGTGTTATTTGAGATGTCTGAAATATCCTTTGTGCTTCAGCTTCTACCTCTGTAGAATCAGGTGGAAACCTGTTTAAATCAATCACAAGGATTATATTGCTGCTAAATTGGTTTGTGCTTGCAATTCTTCTAAGGAGAGTCATTGCATGGAAAACAACAGCAGAAAAGTGGAACAGTGTATTCACAAGACTCAGGTGTGCAAACTTGAGGGAAGAACTGACTCAGGATTTGAAGGAAGCAACAACTTAAAGAACAGACCTGGAACATGACTGTCCCCCTGGGCTTCTGTTGCATTTTGGAGATGTTTACCACCTCCCTTTGCACCTAATAAACCCGTTTGTCTTTCTTTGCGGCCTGCATGGCTTGCAAGTGCTGTCTGTGCATCCTGAGTGTCACAAAGATATCCTAAAATTGAAAAAAAAAACCCAATAAATTATTGCTGGAATATGCCATACCATGTATTATTAAGGTTGTTTGATAATTTCAGTTATAAGATTCAAATGCTCGTAACTTGGACAATCTTGCCTGCTGTTTTACATTTGGAATGTTTCCCTCCATCCCTTTTATTGAGTGAGCATTTCAGTTAAACTGTTAAGATATTTCTCAGAAAAAGTTTGGAAAAACTCCCCTCACTGCCATTTACTCAGCTTTAAAAAAACCCAAAAAAATCACAGATATTCTTCTCAGGTATTGTTTCTTTGCTCCGAAGTAAGAAAATGAAATTCGTAAGGGAAGAGTAGCAGAGCCTTTACTAGATTTGGGCACTCTGTGAAAATTAGCAAACCCATTTTCATTTGCTCTGATGGGGTTTGATAGGATATGGCAGCTCAGTTCACCTGGGGTGTTTATTGATATATTCATCCTCAGTCTCACTTTTCCTCTTTCCCTACATGCTTCTCAAATGGGAAGCAACCACGTTGATGGAGATGATGACACTCATTTGCTTGCTTTAATTAACACCCTTTCTTTCACATTACTTCTCCACTTCAATTGCAAAATAATGGAAAAGAATTGGGGAGGGTGAAAGACACTTTTCCTGAACCTTCTGTTAATGACAGGAAGAGAGGAAAACTAAACCCTTTTATAGGTTATTGGAGCGTTAAGGAGATGTTTTTTACAGCCACAGTTGTGAAATTAAAACAAAACCAAAACAAAGCTTCCTCTATGGAAGTAGAAGCTCCAGGAGATTCCATGTGGACTCTGAAACATCACAGGGGGGCAAAGCTGTACCCCGTGAGATTCTTGGACACACAAGTTAAAAAAAAATCAGCATCATCAAACATCTTACTTAATTCTGGTCTCCCCTGAGATTTGCTATCTACAAAGTTCTTCCTAGAATTACAGCATCCCCTCCACACATAACATCCATCCACAGTTTCTCTGGATGGGCAGGTGCTGCCTATCTCTGAGAACATGCAGCACTTGTTAGCAATGGAATAAAGTTACTCCAGGCTTAGGAGAGAAACTTGCTTTGTCACTTTGAAGCTTTCCTAGGACTCTGCCAAGCGGGGCACAGCTCAGAAGAGAGGGGTGATAGACATATTTCCATGGACTCCTTAGAAGAGGGACAGCATAAATTCTCAGCCAGGCTTGTTTCAGAACACGTGTGCCTTCATGATAAGAAGCCAACCCCTCCACCTCTTTGCACCTTCTTAAATTCTCCCTCTATTGCTGCCTTTAGAGGTGTAAAGAAGAGAGTGCTTTATGTCTTTGCACCAGATAGGGGTTATTTTTTTTTCTTTTTCACAAGGGAACAATGTTCTGGTGGAAATTTATGGAACTCATACACTTAGTCACAAATTCTAATAGACAAACATAAACCCCTTTCATCATTGTCTAATATTATACTCAAATTATGTAAGGTCTCTCTAATGCAACATTGTCACAACTTCTGAGTATCAAACATAAACACTTTCATTAGACAGAATTAATACAAGGGGTCCTGACAGTCCACCACACAAGAAGTGTGCAGTTGGGAAGTTCATGAAACTTGTAGAGGGAGATCCCAGCCATTCTCACTTCTACTCAGTAAATTTACAAAGTCTTTGTGGGGTAGGTGGGAAAGCTTGGTGCTTATTGTTAAAAGGCCTGAAATAATTCAGGTTTTTGTTTCCTTACAGCATGACTGAGATACTGCCTGTACCTGTAACCAGCAGTGCAGACAAATAAAAAGGGATTAGCTGCAGGTGTTGTCATTTCTCTAGTTTTACTGTTGATTGTTAGAACATTGATCATAAACAATATTAACATTTATTTTTGTCATTCATTGGTGAGTCTAAGATGACTAATGTTGCAACAAGTCTTACCTTTTATTCTGGCACATGTGTCTTTCTGTACCTGCTGAGGATTTCTTTAAAATACAGCCTAAATTATTCTTTAAGTTTTATTATTAGGAGTGCCACAGATATTTGCAAGGCAAATTAATCATGTGGTTTTCAGCATTGGTTTACTGATTAAGCTTAATTTATTGGTAGAGATGTAACTAAAGTAATCATTCATGTGGTACAATATAATAATGCACAGATAAAACACTTTCAATGATTGTACTTACAGATCAAGCCATATGAATTAACATTTAGAATGTACTTAGGAATATTTCCAAAAGGTAATTGCAAGTATTGAAGAGGAAGTATTAGCTGAGAACAAACATGAAGAAATGTTCACTCACCTGCAAACAACAGAATGAACAGAGGTATTGCCTTAAACATCTTCATTTTTTCTTTTTGTGTCTGGAACAGGCCAAAAGCACCAGGGAAAAGTCCCTGGGTCACTGTCCGCACAGCAAAGAAGTTGCGGGTGTTACCCCCAAAAGCTACAGACCCCAAACACTGCCCCTGCTGCTCTTATCATTCTGCTGTGCTGCTTATTGGCTGAATCAGACTGCCTCCTGAAACAGCTGCTCCAAAGGCTGGGATGCCAGAAGGGCTCTGTGACTCCAGCAGTTTTGGATCTGCTGAAAAGAACTTTCACACTTCACCAGGTGTGCAGCGAGCACAGAAATTACAAGACCAACAGGTGAACGGCAAGTCCTATTCATATGTGAAACAAACTCTGAACTGCTCATTTACTAAAACACTCCAGTTTTGATGAAGATATTCTTGTATGCCACAGCTACAGAGAGACTGTGTAGATCTCAAAGCTCTTGGTAAGTGTAGAAAATGCATCCAGATGGAAAAGCCTAGACACATGGAAGCCAAATGCCCATTGATGGCAAAAGCCAGGCATTTTCTTTGGCATTGGTCACAGATCATGATATATTCACAAATATTTAGTGCACCATAAAATAAAGCATTCAAAGCAAAAACAGTGCCAGTCTGTAAAGTGTGATGACTACTCACATACCTAGATATTTAGGATTATTTAAAGAAACAGTATTATGTCTTCCATAGCTGCTTCCCAAGTCCATCTCAAAACTGATGGTCAGTGTTCCAGATGGGTTGGCAGAGGTATGAACTTCATCAGAGGGTATACCATAGAATATGCTGAGTTGGCTACTGATTATTTGAATTTAAAAGAAATAAATTTGTCAAGAAAAAGGAATTTGCTTGGCAGATTATCATCCTGCTGTCAAAATTTCACCCTCTTTCTCTGCTGAGATGATTTCTTTTGAGGTATATAGCAATACAACAGGGAATACTTGTGTCTCCCTGGACCTATGAAAAAGATATCAGCTGGGCTTTCAGGAGTGACAAGCAAGCAGGAACAACAAGCATTTGGACAAATATCTCCATTCCACAGGACAGCAGAATGCTCGCAGTGATGTGTCATTAACAGCTTTTTTTCAGTGCACACCCTTATCTTTTATTCACAACATTTATCAGGCTACAGCAGACTTTTGCAGTGAGAAATGCTGGTACAATGTTTTCTGCCTTCCAAGTCCATTGCTAACCAGCACAAGAAATCATTTTAATTATGCATCCTTTTTCTTTCAAAGGCTTTCTCCCAAAGACTGTTTGTGTAACAGACATTTTCCTCTCAGACTTTGTTTGAAGACTATCTCCAGTAACAATTATGTTTTCTCTGCCTTCTTACAAATATTTTCACTGGAGTAAGAAATTAGTATCTTCATGCATCTCCTGTGTACACAGAAAAAAGTATTCATGCAAGAGACAAGTTTGAAGAGCCCATATTCTCACTGTAATACTCTGGAATTCCCTACCCTGGTTGCCATATTCTGCATTTCTGAAACCTGCTGTCATTGCTGTTGCCAGCAAGGATGCCAGAGTGAATCCAGTCTTCTAATTTTACAAAGTGCCACAGCAGCAATAGGTGCACTGTATAACAAACAACAGTGATTTATGAAACAAAGTGGAAGTAGCAGAGAAAATTCAGAAAGACACCTATAAACAAGTCTGTTGAAACCGCAAAATTCAGAAGGATTTTGTCAGCCCAGTTCTCCCCAGAAAGTTGCCCAAATATCTGGAACTCTTCTACAATCTCTCTCAGCTCCATATTCTCATTTGCAATCCCATTCTTGTCCTCAGACATCCAAATATAGGCACCTCAGGGTTCCTGAAGTGATAGCAAATATACTGCATAATTTACTGGTAACACTTGTTTTTTCAGACCCTCTGAAATTTGTTGTTCTTTTTCCATCACTGGCATCTAGGAATGTTTGGTGTTCCCTTCCTTTTAGGAGTGGGATGTGACAGTCACACACACTAATTTTCATGTCTACACTATTGTATGTGGTCAGGAGCTGTGGTATGAACAGAGAACTATGGTTGGGAAAAATAATAACCATTACATTAAGACTCTATTATATTTCATGATCTGCTTGCAAGACAGCTTCTATTTACTTAGGAAATAGTAAGTTGCATATCTCCTAAACCAAAAGGTCTTTGTAACAAGATACTTAAGGTGACTCAGAATCATTGCTACTGCAGAATTCAGTCATAGACACTACAGCCTACCATTTGTTTTCTGGTCCTCACACACATACAAATGTACACCCCCACCTACAGCTCTTTTTCCAGGCAAGGCTGAGGAGGTGCTCCAAGAATACCCTGCTGAATTTTCTGTGGAAAAGTAGGGCTTATCCCACTGAGGAACGAGTTGCCAGGATCCCTCTCTGGCAGGTTTTCCCAGCCCTAGCTGCCTTTTGTGCACTGCTCTTGTTACACAAAGCCATCACCCACAACTGAGATAACTGAAGGGAGCAGATTTCTTGAATCTCTGTGGTTAATGAGCAACGTGGTTGTAACATGTGGAAGAAATTTTGTCTAGTCTGATCTGCAGCCACTCACTGGTAGGTTGTCTCTCAGAAATTTATGCAGCACCTAGCAGATATAGGAAGTGGAGGTAAGTAGTTCATTCCTCTTCCACCACACAAGAAGTTTCAGCATTGTGGACAGCAAGCAATCACTGCTGTCTTCCACCTCACATTTGGAGGATTTCAAAATTAATCTTGTTATCTTTGCCTTTTGAATTAAAAGTAACACGCTGGCCTTTCATGTTAACTCGTCACAGCAGACTGTATGGGATGTCATTTAATTTGAAGAAACTGTCCTCTTTATAGTGGGACATGTGTAACACAAAGCTTCTGTCTCAAAGCAGCTTTAGTTTCATTTAAGTCAGTCCTGCTTTTCCTACCTGCCAAAACTATGGATTACTCCTAACGCCTGCAGGAACAAAGGAGATTGATCTGCATGTTGAATTGAATTATCTCAACATTACTGCACAAAATGATCCCATTTATTAAGAAAAGACCTGTCACAGGCCTGGTGAAAATCTTACCTCCAAACCAGGTGAAAGTTTGCTCCCTGTAGCAACAGTTCTCATATTCATGCTTCCATGTTTGTGTTACAGTGGCAAAGTCCTTCACAGACTGCAGGTAGTAGTTTGCTTTCAGCACCACATACAAGTTGCTGAAGTGAGAGACTGTCAGTTATTTATTTTTTCACATATGAGCATTTCACTCAGGAACTATAAAATGCTTCATCCTCTCTGCATTTTGTAACAGAGAATAACACTGAGCCCCCTGTGTTTTAGTTCCCTTGATCTATTGACCACACATTTTAAGGACAGGCTGACAGCTAGCATGTCAGTTATTTTCAGATATCTGTCTCTGTCAAATTCAGAAATCCCAAGAAAATAAACGAAGTGCAGGATTATAAATACATGTGAAATCAGAGCTGTCATCACTCTCAAGGATTTTCCATTGTGCCTGCCGCGCTGTTTTTAAGCTAAGATTTCCCAGATGTTTGGTAGGAATATTTAGAGAGTAAAGCATTTAATTTTTCTGATGGGTGCAACAATCTTAAATTTAACCTATTTACAATTGGGGGGTTGTGGTTTTTTTTTTTCCAATTGTATCAGTGGAATAGAATAATAAAACCAAGTTTAGAAAGTCCACACAGTTGCTGATGGCCTGAAAATTATTGTTTCAAATTATTAGGTACCCTTATTTATTCAGATGAATGAAACATGACAGAGACCCCCTGAAAGGATAAAGCTCATGTGTGCTCACCCCAGTCCTCAGAGGCCAGCACTGGGTCTGTATTGCTCTGAGCCAGAGAGGAGCAGAGCAGGAACTATACCCTTATTTAAACCACAAATTTTTATTATGATTAAAAATTTAAAGAAGGAAATTTTATCTGAAACATTTATCTTACCTTGCTAATTGATATAACTGCATACCTCCAACTTTCTGGTCAAGCAGGAGGATAGTTATACATTTTAATGTAAGTAAATATAGTTTGAACATACTTAGAAACAGTTTTTATGCTAGTTAAAAATGCTGAGTGACCCTTTTTCTATGCCACTTAAAGTTGTTCCCTTTTACCTGCTTTTCTCTTTCGTCAAACTGCACTTGAAAGAAGATTTGATTCCAGCTGAAAACATAAAAGTTCTAGAACTAGTAGGTCTTATATTCTTACACTCATAATGAGTCATCTTATGATTTTTACGCTCTTTCTGGCTCAGACTATGGATGATTCAGCCATCTTAAAGGCAGGAAATACCCCCTCTGAATCCTCTGAAGAGGCTGTTGTTGTCAGAAAGGTACTCAGAGCCTCAAGTCATGCCTCCAGCAGAGCTTTGGCTTTCTTTTAAACACCAGCAGCACGCTTTTACTACCTGAGTACTAACACTGCTTGCCTAACACAGGCAGTGTGTGCAGCACTGGATCACTACTACCTCACAGATCCTGGCCAGAAGACTGCTGCTGGACAGTCAGTGTGATAACAGGGTAAAAGTATTTACCTTAAGAGTGGTCTGCTCACGTTTGATTTAAGATGTCAACTGTTTCCCATGTCTGTATTGAAATACAAAAAGTTTCCCCATTCCGAAGGTTTGCTGTACTTTGTATGCAGACAGCTACTGCAATTTACTGTCAAATTCTTATATAAGCTGCAGAAAGCTTAAAAGGCTGTAGCTAGGTGGCTTGTGTTCACTGCCCACAGCCATCAAATGACATCAGGAATGAAGTAATGTAATTGGCTTTGCCACCCAACACACCGATTTTAAGATTGCACTTACATCTCTGTATGTGTAAGTGGATTTGGTATGGTTTATATTACAGGGAAGACCAGCTTCTGTGCACACCTCCTCTCCTTCCAATTCCCACACTCTCTTCTGTCTCTTACACGTCCATACACATGCTTTTGCCCAAGAGATGTTGAATAACTATAAGGCTGAATTCTTTGACCCTGGGCCATCAGCCCTCTCAGGACAGACCCAATAAACAACTGAAATAGCAAAGAGCTTTAGGCATTTGATCTCTGGAGGAAACACCAGAACTCTGCACAAGATGTCCATGCAGTGATGAGCGAGATGAAGGCAGGTCAGAGTGGCAACCTGTGGAGCCTGCAGGCTGAGCCTTGTGCTGCCACATCACAGGAAAGTTTTGTTCTGCAACAGCAGTGGCACTGCAATGCTGAGCTCCTTATGCCACAGACTTCTGGCACAGAGCTGCAGGATAATGCCTTCGTTCGTCCAGGACTTCTGATTTAGAATCCATGGCAGCATCCTTCTGTTTTACAGCATAATCAGAGAAGAGGGAAACTGCCCATCTCTCCTGTAAGAGATTACATTTCGGAGCACTTGGAGACACAATTCCTTCATCAATATGGTTCTGAGGAATATAAAAGCCCAGGGATTCCTTTGTTTGGGGTCCCTCCTTGGAGGCAGCTGGAGCTATTATTGCTGTTGTACCACGATTAAAGTGTTTTAAGGATCCAGATGTCTGAGACTCTGCTATGGGAAACCTGGGGTCAGTGACAGAAACCTGTGTGAGTGTGGGGAGTGTAGCTGTGAAGGAGCCTCAGTCCAAGCTAAGCTGAGTGTGACTGCCAGAGTGGCTCCAGGATGGTCAGGCAAAACATGAGAAGACTCAAGTTCACATTCCCAGTGTCCTTTACCACTAACTCGGAGACTTCTGGGAGTCTTTTAAAACTCAATTACAGTGCAGCAAAATGCTTAGGAGTGGTGGGCAGGATGCAAGAGCAAAACTCTCCAGGGGAGGTTTAGGAGGGATATTAGAAAAAGGCTCTTTCCCCAGAGGTTGGTTGGGCACTGGAACAGGCTCCCCAGGGCAGTGGTCGAGGCACCAAGCATGACAGAGCTCAAGAAGCATTTGGACAATGCTCTCAGGCACATAGTGTGACTCCTGGGGTGTTCTGTGCAGGGTCAGGAGTTGGACTTGATGGTCCCTTCCAACTCAGCATATTCTATAGTTCTGTGATTCCTGCTGTTGGTTAGGGTACAGTCTTGGAAGGAGAGATCTGAGATTCCAGCCTTGCTGTAAGCATGATTTCTGCAAAGTATTAATGCATGCATTCAGTTATTAACTCCTTCATACACAATCTTCTAGCACTTCTCTCTAGCATGCTTCTCTCTGAGCACAGTCCAACCCACTCCTGTCAACACTGTAAAACATGAGCTGTTATTTGCACATCACTGAGTTAACATCAGCCAAAGAAAATTTCTCATTACTTAAAGTTTGAGTCACAGGCAGAGATGGACTTCATGGAAGTCAGATCTACCAAAGCACTTTGCCCAAAAAACATGGAATGCCTGGACCTTTGTAACTGCCCATTGCTTCCATAGCTGACAGGATGGCAGTGAAGTTCAGAGCTGCTTTTCTGTTCAACCTCCATTCAACAACATTGTTGTGAAGGAAATACCTAAGAAATCTTTTTCTAAATTTATGCCTTCCCATGGAAAACAGCCTGCTCTAATGTCAGAGTGTGCTACATTAAAAGAAAAAATATAATAATAACTGGAAAGCAAGCTCTGAACCACTGTGATTTTTGAGTGGGTACTTAGGCATCTCATTTTCTCAGCTAAATTCTAGTTAGTTGAAAACAATGTTACCTATTTTGGCCTCATGCTTGAAGGTCATCTGCTCAGTAGTATGTGGTGGCTGAAGCACAACATATCCAGTGTAGATTTGGTTCCTTTTCACAGACTGAGGAAAAGACAAATGCCTGAAACAGATGGTCCAAATGTGAATAATCTTGTACAGTATTCATTTTTACAAATAAGAAACTTGCTAGTCTTACAATTAGCATAAATATATTGCTTTCCCTAATACACTAAGTTTCTACATTATTATTTTGCACTTAAAATACTGTGAATTGAAAGCCCAGGTCAGAATTTTTAACACTGAATAAAAGAACTGCTTTATCGCCCGTACTCTCAAAGCAATGCTTTGGACAAAATTTGAATACCTGTTCTTGTCCTTGGGCACTAGAGGTCACCAGTGGAACAGACACGAGGAAAGGGATTGGTTTTTATAGTCCCCCGTAGTACTGAAGCCTCAATCCCTCTCCTGTGACTTTCGTTTAAGTTGTTACTGGAAGTCCTTTGGCAACTCGAATTTTGGAAGAGTGAGATAAAACTATTTCTTTCAAGCAAGTTATGTCTCAGATGTATAGCTGTGTATCTATTTGAAAGGGATGGGTGTTTCTTGAAAATATGATTTATTCATCCCTCTGATACTTGAGAGTTCCTTGGCTGATACCTGCTGTATTTGAGCTCTGAGTAATGTTGTTGAGACAGAACCACAGAACACCCAGCAGAAACACATGTTGTTTCAAACGAAATAGCATGGCCCATTTCAAGGAAGAAACAGTGCTCCTTTACTGGTTCCATGTGTGGTGTGTGAGGGGTTCACTGAAGCAGAACGTTCAAGAACATCAGTTGCATTTTTTGACCAAGAGACCACACCATCTTTTAATACATTCAGACCTTTCCATTTCTATGAGGGACACTTATGTCAAAAAAACCCCAAAGTCTTCTTGCATGTGAAGAGGGTCAGAAAGGCTTAGAAATCTTTGCTTGAGCACAGCCACTCTCTTAGAGAAAATATATCCAGATTTTAACTTCTAAAAGGTGAAATTTTGCTTAAAACGTTTCTATCAGATCAGTAGTTAAATTTAATAACCATCAATTTATATCCTCTATCAGTTATTTATGTAATGCATGATACTAATGTAACCCTAAATAAGAAGCAGGTTTTTTAGCAATGATTCATTTTATAAAAGTATTGGGTTGGTACAGTGCAATAAACATAAAATGTGTAATAAACACACTGCTGCAGTTATGGAGACTGATTATAATCAAACAATTCTACCAACAGAAAAACTTCTTGGTTCATTGAAAGTTATTACCGTGTCAAATATCAACTCAAGGATTCTTTTGCCAAAAGATTTTGTAAGATTTTGGATATTAAACCTATTGCAGATTGAAATTTTGGTGAAAAGTCTATTGAAACTCTATAAATTCTAAAACCTACAGTAAGTAGCAATAATACACAGGTTTTTTGCATACTTGCTTTCTTCACCCAAGTTTCATTTGTCCTTTAACTCCTTTTACTTTGAGGAGCATCACATAAAGAAGACTTGAATCATGCAAAGTTAAAAATTCTGCAGGCAGGAGGAATCCTAACCTTGAAAGAAACAAAAGCAACTGGACACTATATGCTACATATTTTCACTACTTTGTTTAAAACAGCATATTGATGTACTTAAAACACTTCAGATCTGCGTGTTATTTATGATGTTGTAAACATACAGAAAAGCATGAAAATCACATTTTCCACTGCATCCAAGGAGAGAAATTTAAAATTACAGCTATTGGAAATCTGGTTTATGAGCTGTGGGAAAGGTGCAGTTAAACGCAGCGCTATAAACTTTGGCCTACAATACCCTACGTGTAGCAACTCCTAGATAGTGCTAAAGAAAAGCTAGATGGAGGCTTCTGGCTACATTCTGATTTTTCTACATTCTTCTGGAAGGAATGTGAGAGCACATGTGAATCTAGCCCACATCTTACAGATCCTTGTATGAGCAAGACACAAACCCAGAAAACTGCAATATATAAGTTAACACACTACTTATGATCAAAGGTAAGCAGGAAAGACAGCTCAGCTCAGCGGGAAGGAGTATCAAGGGATTTTGTGAAGCTTTGTGAGTCAGGCATCAGATCTGGGACACAGAACTTTGTGGAGGATCTTTTCTTGTGAGCTCCTGCAGCTTCTGCTCATGGACTTTTCTTCCCTTCTCTCCTCCTCCCCCTTCTCTCAGCAGCCCACAGCAAATGTGAGCTGAGTGCCAGCAGAGCATAACGTGGCACACCTACAGCACTGCCATGCCTGTGCCCAGCCCAAGGTATCCCTCACGCCAGGACCAACACACACAGGAAGAACAAAGCACCACCAATAGCTGAGAACTGACCTTGCATGGGGAATTCACCATGGGGCAAATATAACTGCTTTTGGCTTCTTTTGGGCAACCCATCCATGCGGCACAACACCAATACATGTCCGATATGGTCCTTACTGGATTTATCCTGTAAGTCTGAACTGGACTTATCTATACAAAGGTTATTTTTTTACTTAGTGCACTCATGAAAAGGCTGGTACCACTGAAGAAAGTCAGATAGTGGATTATGAGATTCAGCTCTGCAGAGATGTAGCTTTCACCTGGCTCAGTTCTCTGCTGCCTGTACCTGTGCTTGGGGAAGTGTGTGTTCTACAGACACAAATGCTGGTGCTGGCACAAGACAGCAAACAGGAAAGGACAGGTGGGACCAACCCTTTTGGCAAAAGTCTGAACTACTTTGACTGAAAAGTCATCACTGTACTGCAGCATGTATTTTATGAATATCCACATAAAAGACAGAAGCTGGCATGAGAGTGGGCCTTCAATTTCCTCTTTAATGGAAAACACCAAGAGGTGTTGATATTCAGGGTATGCCTTTAAGCTCATCTCATGCCTTTGTGGATGTGGGTAAGGGTAGTAGCACATGATACAGGGCTGTGTAGCTGGGTTTGAAGAACCAAGTAGTTTTTCTTGCTGATCTCAGGGAAGTTTCTGACATTTTTACTGTAATAATTTACTACAGTTTTCATATTTGGTGGATATATGTAGGTCCTGGAAAAGCTCTTCTGTATTTACATAAATCTACTATAAACAAGTCTCATTTTCCTTCATCCACCCATCATAGAGCTCTGTAACTAGAGGAAATAAATATTGCAACTGGCAAATATAATATTTTATCCTTCTGGTCTCTTCCCATTTTCTTAACTTTCATCATCTTCCAAAATTATGTTTCTATTTCAATTATTCAGTTGTTTTGTTGTCTTGCACTTTGTTTTTTCTCCCTAAAAATGTCTTGGTGAGAAAGCTCTGCTCAGCTGGAAAACAGCATTCTGGCGAGTAGAATATACATTCAGGTTGGTGAACCCAAGAGATGGGCCAAGTGCATCAGTTTTCTGATCCTTTTCTCTAAGCAGCTGAAACCCTCACTGGTTTGACAGGCTCAATGTGTTTCTCAAGTCCTTTTAGCCTTGCTCTACCTGCTTTGGGGTGAGTGCAGAACTAGGTAGTTCACTGGGCACTTGGGGATCTCTCTATAGGTGCAAGTGGCTTCCCTCACCTGGATCTGGGTCTGTGCTCAAAGAGAAGAGGCTGCACCCATGGCCAAGCTGGCTCAGGGGAACCTGGCTGCTTGTGTTTCTCAAGAGCTCTGGCTTGCTGCATAACTCAGGCTAAATCCTGGCACAAATAAATTGCTTAATCTTGAGATCAGAGCACACAGCGGTGTCAGTGAGGTGGCAGAGGCGGTTCAGAACTCCCTGTGTGCTTTGTTCCTGAACCTCAGCGTGCAGTTCCAAAGCTGTTGGGGTTTTCCAGCAGGCCTGTGCCATACCAGGAGTGAAGTTAACCATCACGGTTACCTTTGCTGTCAGAGCCCCTGCAGTCCAGGCAGGAATGCAAGCACAGGCTGGTAGCCAGCTACCCTGAGACTGTGGAGCTGCTGGACTTCAACAGAAATCAACTTGTAACACATAGACTATGTTGGTGGGGGAAGGGACAGTGCTCTATCCACGGCCACCCACTGCCTAGGAAAAGTCTGGCAACAGGGGTGTTATTCTTGTTCCATTGGCAATCGTGAGACTTTTGCTAGACTTGATCCTAAATGAATGCATTTTTCTGACCCAGAGTCCTTTCATGTGGTTCGGTATGGAAAAATGCCATGGTATTTGTCACAAAAAGTCCTCGCTGGCTAATCTGTTTTTAGGATTGTTGATGGTTTATAAATTAGAATTATTAGTCAAACATTGCTCTGTGTGTGCAAACTCCTACAGACTGGGCTATAGGGCCAGCATGGAACCATGCTTCTACCTATGGCAAGTTGTTTGGACAGAAGGGAGAGATAGAGCAAAACCCGAAGGGTATGGAAGCCATTTACCCCTGACACGTACTCTAACATATCTTAATGATTGTATTGTCCATGGAACATTTACGAATCTCCAATAAAGTGAACTTCTTACATACCAAAGCCTTGGTAGGTCCCACCTAAATGTGCCATATTTCTGTGGCAGTTAACTGCCTTGTGATTTCTCTCTGTGTTAAACAGACCAGGGACACATTAGCGATTTAAAGATTAGAGAGGTAAAATAGGTGAGTGTGCTGGTTCTCTTTAATCAAAGCACAAGTCCTTCCGCAGTGCATCAGCCTGCCCTTCCCAGGCTCAGCTCTAGGAGGTGAGCTGAGAGAGGCATTTAGAGGTGAAGAACCCTTCATGGGTGCATGGCCATAAATTCCGAGGTAGGACAGTTCTGTTACTGACAACAGACTGAAATAATCAGAAAACGAAAGCTGGCAGGCACTTATGTACATCCATGTGTTGCTGTGCTAACCCGACTCAGATGTCACACTGCCAGATTCCCTCACTCCCTTTGTATTCCAAATTCCTTGTTCCTCCAATTAGCATGAGTAAAATGACATAAAAATATATATAGTGCTAAATTCTATGACAGATGTAGATCTGAGTCTTGAACTGCAGAACATTCAAAACAGCAAGAATGGCTCAAACAATATAGACACTGAAGTTTTTTGTCATTCCACACCTAGCTGAGTTTCAGAACCCCTTTGCCCACTCTCTGAATGCACCTTCTTACCTAAGAATGTTCCTGGGAAAATGTAGAATGGATGAATGATGCAAACCCAATATGGATGAATTCTTTTAAAAATTGGGAATTTTTTGCCAGTGCTCCTCTCTGCCTCTAAAATTCAAAGCTTAAAACTTAGAACGGGCAATGTCATTAAATGTGAAAGAAAAAGACCGTGTTAGGTGCTCCTGATGCCCTGAAATTAGGCTAATTTCAATTGAATGATGTTTCAACTGGAACATGTATCTTTTGTACTAGTGCCATGTGAAAATCTGTCCCTGCAGTTTTAGTAACTATGTTTTGCATCAGACTGGTTCTGATAAATTTTCTTTTTTTTTTGTCTTATCCACATAAACAGAAATTCACAGCTTTAGGAGAATGACTTCCTTGACCCATAGTTTTTATAGTGATAGAATCCAAATTCTGTACATTCTGCTCTTTTCCTAGGAATGCTAATTACAAAATTAATACAATGTGCAAAACAACAGACAAATCTAAAGATCAAATGGGGGGGGGGGAACAAAACCAAACTCCTGTTTACACTAACACAGTGTAACACCACAGAGAACTATACTTGCCATCCCCCAAACTAAATTTCATTTAAGAACCAACTAAATATATTTGCTTTGATATGTCTTTCAGCCAAAGGACTTCACTCTCTTTTCTTTTACATGGCAACCTGAAATATGTTGTTTGTTTTATGTTTGGCAAAAGATATTAGAAAGATTAGAAACGTTTATGTTATTCACAGTCACAGTGTGTGACAGCTGCTAACTGCCTAGAATTTATGCAAAAGTTCTCCATTTAGCTTTCTATATACATATGTACATGTGTGTGTACTAAAAAAACCCACTATTTATATGTACAAGCACACATACAGCTTATATAGGTATACAAGGTCAGCTTTCAGACAATTCCTCTGGAGCATTTGCTGCACCAGCTGATAGAATCAAGGCTAAAAGTTGACTTGAAAAAGTGGTAAATCTAAAGTGGCAACTTTTCCTTGCCAAAATCTGTTGGGCAATTTCTCACGTAGAGCAGGGTGCTAAAGCAATGACTTGAATGGCCTGAACCTTCTCCTTGCAATGTGGCCAGAACCCCACAGCATTTTTAATTCTTTTCACCTCTCAGGGGAGAAAGGATGCTCAGAAATGTGTTACTTCTTTAAAAGATGCACATATGTCTGAGTGGAGACCAGCCTTCTTTGAATTTCTGGGCAATGGCAGTGTGAAGAGAAGGAAACACAATCTTTCCCTACTCATACTTGATGTTTTTTCATCTAGCACTATCAAAAGGCAAGTTATGACACACAACTAAGAGAATTAATTTTGTGTGAAGGCAGACAGTGGAAATGTGCTCAGCTTTTCAAACATAAAACCACCCCTGGAAGTATGATCTGCAACAGAGCCACTTAATATCTTCTAATTAACATTCTTGTTTCCTTGCTATCAAACATTCTAAATGACACATCCATGCAGAATAAAATATATCAACAGGGGACAAAAATGTGTGGAGTTGAGCCTGTGCTCTACATGTGCAGAGTAAGAAAATATGCAGAGTACCAACCTACCACACATTCTACCATGTAAGTGAACATGTTTTAGCCTTGTCTGCAGCTACAACGTAACTGAGGCTCAGCAGCCACTTATTTGCATCTCTCAGAGGTACACATTGTCAACAACATATGATTTTCAAAGTTAGCAATGTGCAAACTAAAGATATTTGCATTCAAAAAGCATTATTTTGATTTTTTCTAAAAAAAGTGAAAAAAAATGAAAAAAAATGAAAAAAAAAAGAAAACCCCAAATTGCTGAAAAATGCAAACTCATGGACTTCAGAGTTTGGACCGTAAGACAGACTGCCAAAAACTTAGAGCCTATAAAGTGATCTGGGCTGAACTTGAGATGTTCATTTGGTTGAAATATTTCCCTGCTTTGTTTGGTCTTTGTTGGTAGTTTTTCTGTTATTTTCATGGTTTTGTTCAGCTCAGTGAGTCAGCCCAAGTTAAGACTGTGTTTTTCTGCAGTATGGATACAGCTCAAGTGTCAAAGGTAGTGGTGATTAATGTATCCACATATTTCCAAGTCTGTCAAAGCCTATATGAACCTTATTTTCTTTCTTTTTGTCAACCTCTCTTCTCTCTTCATTTAGAACATGCTCTCACCCTTAAGTTAGATCTTGAAAAAGGGAATTGCATGACTGGACAGAGGCGCACTAGGGGTCTAAAAATTCCTAAATTTGACATTAGCTGCAGTTGCTTACAAGCCACTGCCTCACTCCTGGCTTAATGCTGTTTACAAGGAAAGGCAAGGAAAGGAATGGTCAGCATATGTTATGGAAAGAATGAGTGACCCTGGTGGAATGGGTACCAGAGATCCTGTACATTGCTCACTGGCACATCTGTTTTCAACTATGGGGCTTTTATTTGAGAACTGATGAATAAAGGCTCCTGATATCTAAGGACCACTGCTAACTCTGGTGACAGAATTTCTCTGCATGTCACCCCTACCACCCTGCACTGGTGACGTTGCCCAAGCCAGCCTGTTTGCAAACTACACTGTGCAATCTGGACATGCAAATGTTGGATTGACTTCTAACTTGGAGTTGCCTCTACCACATTTCAGTCATCATGCCAGGCTAGGCCATCATGGGCCTAATTTAAACACTGAGGTTAGAATGGGACATATAAGCAGCATTACAACTCTGAAAGAAATTAACCTGTAGAAATTTTTCTCCATTTCTCCATTCCTTTAGGAATACTTAGAAGTCTGAAATTATCCTGCATATTGCACTGAACTGGAAACACCATCATCACAACACAGAAAAATCTGTTAAATACCCATGGAAAGGACATTCAGATAGATGTAATGCAGACAAAATTCAAAGAAGCTCCAAGAGCCAGACCTTTTAAAACGATAGCTCACTGTTATAGGGAGGGAGGAGACATTTACGGTCGTCTTATCCCAAAGGCCACCACATACAATATTCCCACTGACTTTAATAGTTATAGGAGGTGCAGATTTATGGTTGGGTATAAGGATGTTTCAGTCTTCACCTCTTCACCTCTTATTAGCACTTGTCTTCTGCTTCCTTGCCACAGTTTAAGCAGTCCCAGATGCTGTGCAGTTCCAAAGCTCCCCTCTAGCTCACATAAAACCAGAAAAAGAGGATCTTGTGGAGTACATTGTGAGCAATAGAGATGGGGCAGGAAGACAAAGGGGAAGGATTCTCTGTAGAATGCGACCTGATGAGCGAAGGATGGTCTCAACTCACTGCTAGTTAGAGTTAAACCCAATGTTGCCCTGAATACTACACAAATTTTCAAGCTTAATGCTTTTACTAGTACAAGTACCTTCAGCAAATCTCAATCCATTTAATTTCTAAGAAAACTTAGCAGTGAAGTGTTAATGTATATTAATCAGAAATGTGAAAAAACAAACCTATATGAATTTAAAACAAGTATACATTTTTCACTGCCTTCATGAATGATTCTGCTTAGGCATTTCAGAATTACAGTAATTATGCCAGTTATAATTTTAGTGATTAGGATAAATGAAACTATGAAATCTTTATTTAGAATAAAAGCATTGAGCCTAATGCTGTTTTATTTGAATAAGAATGCATGGAACTGACTTTATCCTAACATTGCTATTTAAAAATATCACTTACAATGCTCTAAATCTGGAAGAGGTTCCGACAAACTGTCTTGGGCTGTAGGGTAATGTGGAGAAATGGATTATATTATCTCTGGAGAGGAATATATTCTTCTCAGAGTGTTACAAGTCCTGCAGTTTATGAATGATACTTTTTACAATGCTGTGGTAAACAGAAATTTTCACTTACCATATTCTAGCTGTAATTAAGAAAGATAATTTAGTCACTTTGTCTCTTCCTACCTCTGCCAGAAGGTCAAGATTCATATAAAGATACACAACTGCCTCTCCAGTATTCTTTTTCTTAGTAGCCAAATGCCTCTCCCTTTTCTGGCAACCGCACTCAGACCTCATTATTGTGTAGTCAGAGATGGTGGCTGTAATATTGCCATGAAAGTGGCACGCAGGGGGCAATTTAGCAATGATACACACATGCATCAAATGCCACCAGCATTCAGTTTTGAAACTCCCTCAGCTTTTTTCTAAACCATTCCCTACATCAATAAATAAAAGCCACAACAACTACAAAAAAAAATACCTTCTCCTTATTAGACTGCCCGAGATCCCAAAATCTAGTTGATATCTGGTTCCAATTTGTCTTTGTGGAAGGGAAGCCAAAGCCTTGCTTTTCCTCCTCCCTGCAGAATGCAGCCAAAATGTAGCCTAACCTGGGTGCACCCACCCACACTCACCCGTGTGTGCATTCTGGTCATGGCTTGAGTTAATAAATTTGATTAGCTCGTACAGTACTCCAAGCCAGCAGCCCACAAGGCAGGTTCAACCAATACCTTTGCTCCTCTCACTGCTCTCAGCAGACCACCAAGGCTCTAGTTTGTATTTTTAAACCTGGGTTAAATTGTGGCATAACCACAAACCATTGTATGTGATTAACAGTGGGGTTCCAATGACTGACTGACAAACAAAATCTTAGCACACTGAGTCTGCTTCTCCCAGTAGTAAACACATGTTATTAATGAAATGATTCTAACAGGCTACACAATTGGAAGCTTTTTTCTTGATTGACAGACTATGCTTTTCTCGACAGGCAAAATAAAGAGGGCATGAAGAGTACACTTGTATTTTTAATTTTGTGAAGTAAAGACATAAAACTATTGCAATAGTCTCTCCATTCAGTCATAGCCCAATGGGACGTTTCTCTGGCCGGCCACTGAGTGATGCATTACCTTGATGCACAAGCTCTGTTTCTATGAACAGAAGGGACTGGAATTTTAAAAAGTGCTGCCCTCCAACTCTTATTGCTCCCTATCCATCGTAGACCCACACCTCTGTCATCACTGACATGGTTTAACAGGAGAACAGATGACTGGGGGAAAAAAGGAATATGTCAAGATGCATGTGGCATGAGATCATGTCACCTTCCCTCAAAACCACTGCAGACTGGTACAGTTTGATGGCCAGCTGCTGGAAACAAGGCTCGCTGAGCTAGACTGGGCATTGAGCAGCAGGGTGGAACAGATGGCCTTGCTCATTCCTAAGCACTGGAAGTTCACACTCTGCAGAAGAAACAACCAAAAAACAGGATGGGAACCGTTACACAATTTCACTGCACCTTTTTTGTTTCCACAAGGAGCGGATGAAACACGTACAATGCATCTTTAATGAAACAATTCATACCAAGATTGTCATCACAACTGTCAGGGCCCCTAAATTGGACCTACAATATTCAGGCATGGGATTTAGTTACACATTCAGTAGCTGTGTTCTTCAGGCTATGAAGCAGCCCTTCCTACTTCAGTCTGTCCCTGGACTGAAGGTTCAAACATGCTACTGCGGTGTCATTTGCCAGGCTGGAGGACAGAAAGAGGAAGCAGGGGGTTGTCAGTGCTTCTGCCAAAAGAGAAAAATGCAAGTTTTTAGCCTCACCTTGATGAAATGGCCCCAAATTATGGGCAGTTCACCCACCTGGATTATCATTACACCTAAAAATGCCATTATAGCCAGTAAACGGTAACACACACGTTACTCTCACGGTAAACTTGCTCCTGAGCTCAAAAGGAAAGTTTGGAATATTTGTCTCACACAGCCCATCATGGCAGTCTGCACAGCAGAACTGCTATCATTACACCACATACGTGGCCTCGAGTGCTGCAAAGAGAGGATGAGTCAAATACTTGACTTTCAGGGGAGGTTCTTACTGGGGAGTAGAAAAGCACTATTTTATACTGAGCACATTCAGCACTCCACTATCATCACTTTCTCATGCCTTTTTTTTTCACATCAAACACATCAAAAGGAAAGACCAATATTAATATTGCTATTTTGAGGTTATTCCAAGCAATTGTTGCATCACCTACATATGAATAGCAATTTTGTTGGAGTAAACAGTCAGTGTCCATGGGATTCAGTGCTTCATTTCAAAGAAACAAGCTGTGAATGCTGAAAGGAGATTTCTTCCATGCAAAAGGTCAGAGTTCATGTTAGAGCAATCTGTCACAGTTGAGTCAGTGATATTTCCATGCTGCCCTGCTCTCCCAGTACGTGGTATACAGCATGCTGAACTGGGTTTGCTTGGTCACTTTTTATAATTTATTATTGACCTCCCTCTGGGAGACAGATCTCACATCTCAGAACTTTGCAGCCTTCTTGGGCAGAAGAGGAAATTTATGGGTGGGAGGGAACAGAAAGCTAGAAAAGGAAGGACTGGAGGGAATGAAACTGCACTGGTGCAGTCAGGCAGGCTGTGATGCTGCCTTCTAAAGGCCCATGAGGGATGGTGTGGATTTCCTCCAAACAACTAATGCAGATTTTCCTGCAGTCTGATATCTACTGCATGTCTGTGCATCCACTCTTGTCCTTATCCTTTCCTGTTCATGGGGGAATAAAATGCTGCTTCCTCTGCAGAAGTGACCCAAACTAGAAAGCCAGTTGTTACTGCTCCTTTTTGTGGTTAAGTAATAGCCACAGGCTTAACCTAGAATTTCTCTTCAGATTCTGCTCCTGAGGATCATTCTTCGCAAGAAGAGAATAATTTTTCTTCAAATAGAGCTTCAAGGAAAGAGATAAACTGCTTTTGCCTGCTTAGTGTTGCATTATCTTCTGTTTCCCTCATTAATAAGAGAGTGGCAAACAAGATTCCCCCACCTTCCACAGAGAAGAGGAGAAATGGCAAAAATAGAAAACAATCCAGCTATAAATTGCTTTAAACACTAGACTTCAGCAAGAATTTCAGCCAAGGCAGTTTTGAATCACTCACAGCATAGATTATTTCAAAATAAGGTGACACCCTCTCATTAAACCTTTGAAATTAGTAAGTACCCTTAAACTTGTTGAAAATAGTTTCAATGGGATCAGTGACTTAAAGTCACACATATAAATGCTGATCCCAATTTGCATTATCACACAATAGGAATCATACTAAAGGTAATCTGACATATTGCTAACCAGGGATTTCTGCCTCTCAAGGACCAAGGAGTGAGAGAATATGAAGTCTGGGTTTTATTGCTCCGGCATGGCTGGCTGTGATGAGGGCTTGGCTCTCCTATCATAAAGCACAGGCACATCCTGTTGTCAATTAGACTCACCGGTGCTCTGGGGCAGCAGCATTGGGCCCCTGGGATGTTGTATAGTTTGCTTTGCTATGTAAACACCATGAAGTAATCCAGGCAGTGAAGGACACAGATGAGCAGGCAATTTGCAGCATACTAAGCAAAAGAACAAAAGGTCTGTGAGCGAGAGTCAAAGAATAAATAGTAACAACATCCCTGGGATATAATATCCACTGGTCTGGAGTCATTAAGAATATATACAAAAGAAAGTTAAGGGACTAATTAAAATAAAATACATCTGTGTTTTGCTCCTGTGGATAGACTGAGAGAAAGACATAGTGTGGGGGCAAAAAATTGTTTGAGTTATTCACTTTGATTTGAGCATATATCAAATATATCTTCAAGGTGGAATTTTTTTCATGTAGCAGCTATGCTGGGACTTTTTAATTGACTTTGAATCAAGTTGCAAAACCAAAAATTCATTCTTTACCTGTTTATTTATCTCTTTTGTAAAAGTAAAATGTAAGAAAACGTCCTTAGACACATTTTAATTGGAGCAACTTTGGTCCCCTTCGTTTGAAAATGCAGTCCCACATTATCCTTGAAAAATCTGTCTATTAGATACGAGCATAAACTTGTACAAAAATGGGGCTGCAACAGATTTAAGAATGTGCTCTTGAGTCTTTCTTCCTCTCCTTTTGGACACACAGAAATGAGATATTCAGGATGTTTAAAACATATCAGAATTCATTGATCAAAGAAAATACATAAATCCATGTTTACTAACAATGTTTGTGTTTAAATAAAGCTAACCACAGCACACCAACAGAAAAATATTCCCCTTAGTCCCTTGGTGCTCTTTGTTTATGGCATTCAGCATAGAGAGCTCCTTCCCACCCTCCCATTTATAAATAGTGCTTCACTGATGGTAGTCCTCTATTATCAGTTTTACAACAGCATGTCATTCTGTCTTTGAAATTTCTAGATAAAACTGTGGAAAAATTGCATGGTTTACTGTTTTGAACGTGGGCTTGAGAACCAGCATTCCTGGTTTCTATTCCTCTCTCTGTCAGCACTTTGCTGTGTGACTGTGGCGAAGTTACTCATCTTTTCTCCTCTTTGTTCTGCTGCTTCTGCCATCTTCCAGATCCTTCATCCATCCTAATTTTGAATAGGTGCAAGCAGTTTTCTGGAGTTTTGTCTTGCAACTTACAACAGAATAGAAACTACTCAAGGGCAAGGGAATAGAAACTACTGAAGGCAAGGGATAGAAAAGACAATCTCTATCCCAAAGAATTTTGTTTGTAGAGAAAAGGCCAGAAGTTTCAGAGGAAATAAAACCCAGGCAGCAATGTGACCAGCCCTATGCACTGTTCCATACACCCAGGAAGGAGCAGTTGAGCACTCATGAAAAAAAATACCTGTGGGAAGACGGGATGTGGAGAAGCATGGCAAAGAAATAAATACAGAAAAAAAAACAGAGAGGAAAATGTTAAAAACAAAACCAGTACAGTAGAAGCTTCTGTTCAACAGCTCAAGCACATCTTCCATGCCAGACCGTGTCAACTGACCAGCCACAACTGGATAATCCTGGGCAGCTGGTTATTGACTTCCCTGGCTATGGCAGGAAGCATCACAGCAGGAGCCAGCAGGGCCAGCCTGGACATCCCTTTCACAGACAGCATTAAAATTGCTTGTGAGGAATTATCAGTGTTTAAATTTTCTCGCTCTCCCCCTCGTTCCCTCCTACCGGTATGAAAATGTCAGTTCCTCATTTGAGAGGGCCAAGGCAAAAACAGCTGGCACAGAGCAGGCATCTCTCAAGGGATTTTTGTAGTCTTTTAGTAGGGAAACTTCTGAGGCCTCAAGAAGTAATAACATTGGAAAAGAACTGAAATCTCCTCTTTTGCTAAAAACATCCCCCATTTTATACAGAAATGGGATTTTAGCCTGCTAGAAAAGACTGAAAGGCAAGTCATTATTCTGGAGACAGTGAATTAATGGGGAGGTGGAGCACATACAGATTCAAACTTAACTTTTTTTTTTTAGTTCACACAATGACAGCATGAAAATAGATTGGTTTATGACACTGTGAGCAATGGATCTGCCAAGCTGAATTTAAACTCAGCTCCATAACAGAATTATATCCCATCAAATGGCATGACATGCAATATTTCATTTGCTGGCTCACCACTACACTCTGTGAGAAAATATAAAACCAGTATCATTGCAGCCTCTATTATTCATATTTTCTGAAACTGTGTGGTATTAATTAATCAGAAAGGAAGGCAGAATTCTTAGATGAAACATTTTTTCCATTTCAATCCTAATTAAAACAAGCTGAGCACAAAAACTGTAAGAACTGATCATGATCACTAATTGTAAATAACGAAATGGGAAATATACTTACCCAAAAGATTTCCATTCATTCACTTTTAATATTACTTCTTTTTTTTTTACCCTGAGTGAATAATGGAAAGAGGACTTGTTTTTTCCCAAATTAATCTTCTATTCATAAAATTGAAAAACTCAGATTTTTTTATCATCTCCATTTACTATTGCACTGGAAAATAAGTTTCAGAACACGACAGTTAGTTTATAGGTAGATAAATTACTGCATTACTTTCAAACTAACCAGAACACCACCTACCTGTGCTGGCACTGTACACGCCTTAGGAGTTCCAGAAGAGAAGTCATGACAGCAAAGATATCATGAATTCCATATTTTTTACTAATCTGTGCATATATTTATATTCATAGTCATCAGCTGGTGGATTCTGATAAAGTATTGTTCATATTGTTCAACTCTTTAAATAGGTGATATAAACCATAAACACAGAATCATAGAAAGGGCTTGGGTTTGAAGGAATCTTAAAGATCATCCAGTTCCAACCTGCCTGCCATGGGCAGGGACACCTTTCACTAGACCAGGTTCCTCAGAGCCCCATCCAGCCTGGCCTTGAGCGCTTCCAGTGATGGGGCACCCACAACTTCTCTGAAAGAACCATCCTGATCCCAAAGGTACACTGGAACAGAAAATAAACATGACATTCTCAGTTCTGAAGATGGCCAGTGTCAGGTCTGAAGTGATTTTGTAGTTTACTATACTATATCAACATCCAAAATTGAAAGTTTTCATCAATAAATATATTTCTAAGGTACCAATTGCAAACTATGTCAACCCCATGTGCAGAGCAAGATCCATGTTTGTGAAACTTGAGCTGAGTAAAAGCACAGAAGCAGAGCAACACAGCACCAGAGAAATTTCTTCTTTTTTTTTTTTTCTGTTAGCACAGGAAATCTAAGCTGATGACAAATCTATCAGTCAGCTCATTTTAGATCTCCAGCAAACAACAGTGGTCATAAGCAGGGGAGGATGGCTTTCTTTGGAAACATATTACACCAATTTTAATTTCTATTAAAAATTCACTTTGGGCACAAAACTCTTGACAAACCAGAGATCTGCATGGTGATAGAGACAGAGAAGTGCTGTTTATCCCAGTATTGTGCTACTGCTCCCCATAACCCTTTCACATCTCTAACTCTTCCTAAATAAGCACCCCAGCTCCCTGCTGATGACATTTTACATGATGGGTTCCCCACTAAATGTAACGTCCCAGCCCTTCTTTCAGCTCTTTCTCAGAGGACCCAGGGATTGGGACAGAGAGGATAGAGAAGGAGAAACAATCCAGGAATATCTGGGGGAGGACATGGGAACAGAGAGAGAAAAAACATGAGTCATTGCATTCCCTGTGCCATCTGGCAAAACTCCTCTGGGGGAGTCCCTAGCTGGGACCTGGTGAAGACCTATTTGCAGATGAGTTCCGGGAAATAACAGCTTTTCCTTAATTTCCTTTCAGTGTTGAGTTTCTTCATTCCCTCCTAGGCTGGATTTTAGCCCACCAGACAAAACAGTTCCGCCAGAGCTCTCTGTGTCTGTGTCTCTGTGTTCCTCTGGGGCTCAGGGGATGCAGCTACGGGCTGTCTGTCTGTCATTTACCACTTACTCCAGAGGAATCCAACTGTACAGAGGGATGCTTGGTGAGCTTTGCCTTCTCCAGAGCATTTCTCCAAGAATGAAAGCCTTAGGGGACTTCTGTTCATTTCCACAGGAAACCAATGTTTCTAGATTTTCATTGTTGCCTTCCTCCTTCATTTATATGATAATATCCTACTTGGACATTAATATATATTTGATTTGCTGTGCATATGGCATCAAGGACTCCTCAAAATACAATGATACACAGATGAGGCATTTATTTCAGACAAAATCTGCAGCAATCAAGACTTAAAGAGTGACAGAAAAGCCACTGAACTTAAAACACTGACCACAGAGGAAGATAAAACCAAAGGTTGAAAGATTGTTTTGCTTCTGAATCTATTAAAATAGTAAGCACGTTTCTACTGAAAACAGACAACTGAAGGATGATGATATTAATAAGTTCTTAGAAGCCTTAAAAAGAAAATAAAAAATCACTTGGCCAAAACTTTTTACCCCTGAAAAACCTTGCAAAAAACTTTTCTCACCATTTGCCATTTCAAGACTATTCTAAAGAGGTTAGAGGTTGCCACAGACACTGTACTGTTCTCTGACCAAAATAAAGACAGAAAACCAGATACGTCTCCTGTAGAAATGTGCCCAAAACCTGAAAATAATTGTGGATCCTCAGTGGCCCACCCACAGACTCAAAAGTAGAGCAAGTAAAAATATTTCTTCCTAGACTACAGCAACTTTTGCCCATCTTTAAAGAAATAAAGATCAGTGCAGCATCCTGCCAATGTAATACAGTCTGTTCAGTACAACGAAATTCCCTGAAGAGTTCACTGAGTACCAGACTGGACCTGGGGTGATTCTGTTGTTGGATGGCCTAATGGTCATCTATGATCTTAGAAAAGTGCCCCACTTTGTGCTTCATAAGAGAATTTTGCGAAAATACCTTCCTGCCTTTTCAGAGTATTTAGTGACATACACATGAAAATGTAGTCTTCTTTCCATGTATTTCATGGTACATACATTTTATACCACAAATTCTAGAATTTGGTAGATTTTTGTACACTAATAAAAATCTGCATTTCTTTCTCTGCCAATATTCAAACCTGACATGAGCATTTTTTTATTTGTTCCACTGCTGTTCTCTGTAGGTTTAGAATCACAAGAAATGCATGTGAATCAGATCACTGAAGAAAATGACAGTATTTCCTATCAATTCAGTGAGTTCCTAGTATCTCTCAGGGATAAAAGTTTCTTTCTTGAAATTTATTTTGGACACCTAAGCTTTAAAAATACTCACTGGAAGCACATTAAACTAAAGCTTAGTTATTGAAGCAAGAGAAAGATTTATCTTTTTACCCTACAGATTTTTAAAACAGAAAGTCTCTCCTTATGCAAAACATTAAGAACCAGAGTTGTGATGAATTTTTGAACAGCAATGGCCATTTTGTTGTTTGGAATCTGTGTTCCACAACAAGGATTATAGACTTGTAGAAATGAGGATCAAGACAATGAGCTGACACTGGTAAAACTTCAGCTCTCCATGCAGTTGAATTGCATCAAGTATCTCTTCCCTTTGTTGCTCACTTTTAAATACCAAGGAGTGGGATTTGGCACTTCTTCTGAAGGGAAGAGGCTGCTCTAGTCCCCGAATTTTTTCTTCACTGTGCCTTCACTGTGCTCATTGTGCTACATGGTGTAATAGAGAAAACAGAATCAGCCCAGCCTGCTAAACTCATTTTCACTTTTCAGTGAAATAAGTTTTAACCAAATTTTTAAAAGGTGAAAAGCCAGTGCATTAACACAGTAACACAGACTGAGAGGTTTGAAGCCTAGAAGTTAAAAGTCTTCCATTGTAAACGCAAGTAATATATTACATGCCATACAGATTAAGCTCCTCCATAAGACACATTTGTTCCAGAGACGGTTACCCTCCATGGAATGTAATTCTCAAATCTCTGTGGGGAAAGGTTCTTTTTGAAGAGGAAGAAAGTATTTCCTAATGAGAGATTTTACTGGAAATGCTGTGAATTCATGCCACATAAAGATGACCGGGAACTCCTTCAGCATCTTCACGAAGGACAAAACCCAAAGCCAAAGCGGGGGTCAAATTACTTCAAGGCTTTCCTTTGCCGGACCTGCATGGGAACCTGAGGTTTTATCATAAAGGGAGAAAACTGGAAACTGAACTGACTGGCTTGCAGTTGTTGAGAAAAGGCATCAACATCTGTTTCTGGTCTTTTGCTGAAGAATCCCTTCAGCTGATCATTTGGATTGGTTTATTTCCATAGGCCCATTTCTTCCAAGTTTAGATAAAACAAACCTCTCCTGTGGGCCTGATGGTTTGTGTTCTGAATTCCTGGTTCATGTGGCAGAGATTCCCTGTATTATATTGCTAACATATTATCCCTCTTGAAGAACACGAAGCCGGCTATGCCTTGGCATGTTCCTGTACATTTCCTTCCCTAGTTTTAAAAGATCTAGTGAAAGCATGGAAATGGGATCCTGATAAATTCCCCTTGGTCAAGGGAAGTTAAATGTGTGGGAATGTATTTCTGTTTCTGTAAAATGACATTTGTCACAATGTCACAATGTCACAATGTCACAGTGTCAGCTACAGCATTCTAGAAGGAAATCTTTAGCAGTTCTTTACTAGCAAATTCTACTCCTACATATGACAAATACTGCAGTTTACCTTACTGCTCTGTCTTAAGCATGAATTCAAGACTTGGCTTTGATTCCTATGTGCCTATATACAACTAGAATTATGTCCAAGAGTTCTGAGCCCCTTACTTCAAGAAAGACACTGAGGTGCTGGAGTGAGTCCACAGAAGGACAGTGGAGCTGGTTAAGGGGTCTAGAGAGTAAATCATATTAGGAGCCACTGAGGGAGCTGTGGGTGTTTAGTCTGGAGAAAAGGAGGCTCAGGGGACCCATTACCATTCCCTAAAACTACCTGAAAGCAGGTTTGGCAACGTGGAGGTTGGTCTCTTCTTCTAGGCAACCAGTGACAGGACAAGAGGAAAAGTCCTCAAGCTGAGCCACCGGAGGTTCAGGTTGGACATCAGAAAGAATTTTTTTCACTGAGAGGATGGTTAAGCACTGGAACAGGTTGCCCAGGGAGGTGGTAGAGTCACCATCCCTGGAGGTGTTCAAGAAATGACTGGACATGGCACTTATTGCTATGGTTTATTTGCCTTGGTGGTGCTCAGTCAAAGGTTGGACTCAATGATCTTGGAGGTCTTTTCCAAATGGAACGATTCCATGATTCTGTGAAAATGACAATTTAAAAAGTTTGTCCTCAAGGAAGGTTTCAATCTCTTGCTCAAAAGTAAAATGAAACAAAAAACCCCATGAATCTTAATTTAAGATTCACATTCTGCTGATTCTCCCCATGGGACAATATACTTTGTTAAGAGCAGAAAAATGTAAAGTCATGAGAAGTTTATTTGGGGAGACAAAATTACAAATATACAGGCATTCTAAAGCTGTGATCTGTTGTGAAATGTTTTACTTGAGCACTGTAATATATGAAAAGATTTCAATTTCTTTACATCTCAGAGGAAATAATAATATAAGAAGAAACAGGAAATTGCCAAGTCTAGCTTAAGAGAAATATATTATGGTTACCATAATTCATAAACAGGAGCAATTCTATCAAAGATGCTCTCCCTGACCACCCATATAATTTTTTGGGACACCAATTATATGACGCAACCAGACTCAAGAAGCCAGCCAGGGAAAAAAACAGTATTTTAACATAGTTGAACATGTTAATATAGGATGAATGAAACTACTACTTCTTTCTCATTTTTATCTCCAGACTGAGGATATTTTTACAGATATATTTACAGATTTTTACAGTAGGATTTTTACAGTTTCATCATCTTATTTCCCATGAAAGAAGAGCAAGCATTTTCTGTATTTTCATTACAGCATCAAGGCCCCAGAGGACCAAGGCAGAGCACAAACACTGCTCACAGTGCCTTCTGCTCAGACTGACAGGGCTCTGTGATTGCTGTGGAAGGGCACAGTGACAGCTGAGGGAGTGCCACTGCAGCCTGCAAGAGTTAGAAAAGGCTGCCATGGACTACCAAGTTCCCACCTGGTCTTGCATGTTTTAGAGAATAAGTTTCACTGGAGCACTGTTTTTGAACAGACGTAAAAAGCTCTGGTTTTCCACTATCCACAGCATTAGAAAACAGAACCAAATTCTGAGTGCTGTGAGCCATAGAGGTACAATAAAACACAAAAATATAATAAAAATTCTTTCATTTTCTTATTTAATTTCAGCTAGACATGGTCTTTCAAGTGCCAGCTGAAGAAGACTCAAAGCTTTAGTCTGATTTCCAGTCAAGTTACAAATACAGACTTCTCTGTATATAATGTTCACAGTTTTATTTCTGTTGAGTAAAACAGTTCTGTCTGGAATCTAATCTTAATTTCACTGCACCAAATATAAAAAACAGTTACAACTTACTGAGGGGTGGTCCCTTCCTTTGCCAGGGAGCAGCAGAAGAAAAAGGACTTCATTTGATTAGTTTAAAAAAGGCTTACAGACATTCCCAAAGACTCAGTGAAATCTGCTCTAAAAACATTTTTAGATATGAGGAAAATCCCTCAAGAGTGGCATGTTCTTGTAAAAAGGTTATTTACAATGGGAAACAAAATGTGGGCAATCTGAGAGATGACACAGTTATCCAAAGTTCTGCATTTAGAAGTCAAAAAGGAAGAGAAACTGTCAACAGACATTTACAAACAGGCAAAACAGCTATCCATGTTAAAAATAGCACTGTTTTAGGGTAGGGGGAAAAGTCTCACAGAAGACTTCAGATTTTCTGAGTGAGGTGTTCTCCTAAAATTATAGGTAAAATTTTATAAATTGAAATATGAACTTCAAAAAGCTCTTTGTAAGACTCTTTATATTCCACTGAAAACCCAATTTTTACTTTAGAAAATAATAATTCTCAAAAAATTCACTTATTCTTAAATATTATAAGAATTCAGATGCCATTTTTCTCACTTAAGAAACCTTAGCACCTAGCTAAACTACCTACTTTACAGACACTATATATGGAAATCGAAATGAAATTAATATATTGTGCTGTTTTTAACAAAACCAGTTTTAAAAAGTTTTGATAAAAGGTGATAATTTCTTTCTTTTAATTATTGTAAATAACTTCATCATCTAGATTTCTATACATGGTCTGCCATCTTCCTTCAAGAAAATTTCATTTGCCTGGTGATTTGCTTTTCATGATTTTACCTATTTTATAAGACACAAGCTACCATTTCTGCATGAGGAAACATGAAAATAATCTGGAAATAAGTAAAATGAAAATATGCTACAAATGTGTTAGAACACTCAAGATCTACAATTAGAAATTTTCACTTTTGACTCCATGTAGCTCTCTGATTAATTGTGATTCTTCAGCTGCTGGAAGTTGAGGAACCAAAATTTCCACTGAGTTTTCTATTATACCTGACTATGACTGGTGTTTTCTTTAGGGTTGCCAGAGTTTCTCATGAAAGCAGCTGAAATTTCCAGATGTTTCTTCAGTGAAGATCTGCTCTCCCATACCAAATCTTCCCTAAATACCACCATTTTCTTTTCACAAATATTATCAAACATCACAGCTATCAATATTCTAGCTTCACATTTCACATTTACACTGTTGAGTTAATTTAGCAAAACCCATGAAGTAATTCAGACACAGCAAGTTCTGCTCAGATTGTGTGTTCTGGGTAACTTTGACATCTCTGAACTAATGACAGCTTCTTTCAGCACTGCTCATGAAACAACCAAGTACATCTCTTCGGTTTTGTCATCTGACTTATATCAAAGCATTATTGGGGAATTGAATCTTGCTTCAAAGTACTTCAAAGTTTTGATCATTAAGAATCCCCCAACTTGCGTCACCATTCCCGTAAATTTTTGAGTCTCTGCTGGCTTGCTTTTGAAAGCATTACCTCCAAAAAGAAACAGTGGAAATCCTACTATTTGGGCAAAAATGCCTTCTAGTTGATCAGGCAAAAATCTTCATCTATTTAACTATTAAATCATACAAGGCATCAATATCTGACACAACAAATATCTGAATAGACAAAACAATGTATTTATTAATATATTGGTCAAAACCAGCAATATCACAATGCTAGAAAATTTATTTTCTTACACTGAATGACATAGGGCATGGAGTAGTAAGAGTGGAAAAGAATGGAAAAAAAAAAGAGTGGAAATTCAAAATGTCATTACCTATTTATTAGAATATTAAGAAAAAAGAAATTATTCCAGCAGTAATGCTAAAGTTCAAATTGCTTGACTGTTGTTCACCACAGTAACAGCAATAATTTCAAGGCAAAACTGAGAGAAACTCAACTATAGTGCTGCTGGATCTGAGAGTATTGCAAGACAGACAGCAGGTGAGTAGGACCTAGACTGTCACATGTGAGACAGTTCAAGAATCCCTCCTAAGCCTGGGAAGAAAAACCAGTGCTATTAAGGCATGAGACATCTCATTCCAAGGCTACACAGGCTTGATGAATCAGGGTTAAGAAATGGCCCATTTTTTTAAACTGATTTTAGGAAGTTTAATGACTAGTTCTTACAGTGGTCCTATAGTGCTGATGTCCAGTTGAACAAGGTGAATCCTACACAAGGTGAACTGGAGCTACTGAGGGGCAGAAAGGAACACGATGATTTAAGCCTCTAACACTTGGCGAAGATGTAGGAACAGAGCCTGGATCTGAGAAGTTTTGTGAACATGCTTAAATTTCTTAGTGCTTAAATGAACCAAACCACAGAAATCTGAGGCTTGCCCTTCATGAGCTGGCAGATTACTATTTTTGGCACTCAGTTTTTGTGATGATGTCAGAATGATTATTTTATTGTAATCAAAATTTGAATGTATATGACATTTTGTTTATGCCAGTCCTCTTTTTGTTCTCCATGTGTATAAACAGATATACCAGCACTAAACAACTACAATTTTGTGTCCCAGACACAGATGTGGAGCAATATGGAGGCTTTCAAAAAGTTCAGGGTTGCCAAAAATAATGTTCCACCTATCATCTCGCACACCAGTGCTTCAGAAGACTTGTGCACCACATACACAGAAACTTTCTACTTGTGTAGTAGAAGAAACATCAGGATTTTGTAGGATTTGATTGCTTAAGAAAGATGGCACACCTACAGGTTCTGCAGTATATATGTCCCTAATTGTATTTTAAGAGTTTCAGACCAATTCTAAGCATCTGCATTTTATTAGAATTTCAGGGACATCATTTGAACAAGGTCAGAGCTGTCCATACTGTAGGATCAAACTGCATCTGAATGTGTTTAGCACTGCTACAGTACCTGCTCTTTGCAACAAAGCAGTTACTGGTGGTGGTTTTCCACAAGCACGCAGGCTATTTAAAGCCACTTATTTAATAAACAGCTTTAAAAAAACCCAAACAACCTAGAGCTTGCAGCCTAAAAAGAAAACTCTCAGTGAAAACCCCTCCATCTACCGGCACGGCAGCTTCTCTCCCCACGGGTTCTTTGGGATGCCTTTAAGGAGAGCTGAGCCCGAGCCGTGGTCAGAGGCGTGACAGGGGTGCCTCCAGGCACTGCTGAGCTGGAGCGCTCACCTCGTGAGGAGCAGTGTGAATGCAGCAGCCAGGATTGCAGCACAGGGTTTCTCGGTAACCCTGTGGGGCTGTGGGTATGACTCTTTCTGCCGCAGGCACACTTCTGGTTGCTCTGCAGACATAAGTCACCCCGCTTGATTTTGTGTATCTACGGCTGAGTCAAACTTTCCTCGTGCTACCAAGCCCTGCGCTGGCAAGCTTTCCTTCTGTGTACAGTGAGTCAATATACTCTGACTCTGTTTTAAAGATTCTAGAAAGACAAGACTGGAAAAGCAGTATAAATCATTCTATGTTGGAAATAGTTACTTACATTTGAATTCTGTAATCCTTATTTGAACAAAACTCACATAGACCTTAGTGGGAGTTCAGCTCAGTTAACGACTGAAGTACTTGGCCCTTAATTCCTTTTTCTGCCCTGCTATCAGATGTATTATTATTATGAGAAACATCTGTAATAATACTTTACACTTCCATAGCCCCTGACATCTGGAGGCTTCAACAAACTCTCTCTGAAATTACTATTAGCTATTCTTATATTACTAAGGATGTCAAGTAATTTGCCCAAGCCAGAGATATTATGTTTATGCTTTATGCAGCTCTAAAAATTAAATGAGGTTGCACTGATAAATACCATCCATTATACAGCCCATGTATTTATTAACTAAGCGGAGAGAAAGACAACTAAAAGAATGACTGATGCTGAAGATTAAAAGAACCGTGGATGCCTAATATCAAATAATGTCAAATTCAGCTCTCCGTACTTGAAAATTTTTGTTTTGCTTTTCAGACTCTAGAGATCACTTAACAAACATGAGGCCAGAAGTCTAAGTGGGACAATAATGTGGTTTCTGTTGATGCTTGCTAGGCTTGTCTGTCTGTGTTTATCTGAGGGCTGCTGCTAACTGATCACAAATCATATCTGTTCCACAGTGGCAAACCAGCACTATTTGCTTAGTTTTTCTTTCTCAAGGTACTTTTAAAAATTATTCCAAATATCAAGCAGCCAGTTATTTTAGCGGATCTCAGACCTGATCGTGTTCTATCACATAAAATGTGGCACATGGTAAGCAAACACTCAAAAATGCACCTGAAATGAGGTGTGTGATGTGCCTGCAGTCTTTTTAAAAGAAAACCCAACAAATCTATTTGCTGCAAGGAAAGAAATTACAGGCTCATCTCATTATATGAGAGCAAAAAATCCAGAAGAGATGTAATGTCATGAAGAAAGTGTCTGCCAAACTGATCATAAACAGCAACATGCTCATGACAATGAAAGGGAAGGGCCTATTTTCAGTTCACTGCTAGTTACAATTCATCCCTCATTGTAAGGCACTCAGTTATCAAGACCCAAGAATAATAGTTCATTGTTCTGTTAGCTCTTTCAGACACTCAGAACCACAGGATTGCACTTCTCCGAGTATCCCTGTCACTGTAAAAATATAGAATACTTTACAGCTATGAATGTCAGCTGTTATACCCCCTTATACCTTCTATATGTGGGCTCTCAGGGTGATAAGGCAGTACAGTACCTCACTTGCTGGACACTTCTAGCTGTAATTTGTCTTTTATCAGATGAAGAAATACTGAATAGAGGCTGAGATAGTTGCTATGCTGAAGCATGAATGGGCACAAAGCCCAAAACGAGTATTTCTGCTTTAAAATATAATGTATGATTTATCTCTATTAACTTCATCACATAACAATCTACAGAGAGAGAAAGAGTTTCTGTTTCAGTCCTGAAAATCCACTAGGATGCAATGCCTTGCTGAAGCATTTGAATGGCTTAGAAGTGTAAAATGCATAATTCACTACCCTGAGTTTTCACATCCATGTTCTTTTAAGGGTAGAGGGCTGACTGAAAGCATTGCCTTAGAGGAGGGGGAGTGAAAGAAAGTGAGACCAAGTGTTCTGCCTAGCTGCCTACAACTTTTGGCAGTGGATCAGACAAACAAGTTCAGCAGAAAGTCGATGTAATTTTATTGGACCACACTGTCTCAAGCAATTAGAAAAATATTTGTAAAACATCAGATGAGAAGGGGAAACGTGGAGCCCAATAATGCAAAACAATGTTTATAAGCCAGAAATTGTGAAACTGGAAGAATAAACATAATTATTCTATCAGCACCTCCAGTTCTGAAGATTACTTAGCTTAAAAGCAAAATGTTTTCTTGTTTGATTTAAAATAATTCATAGTTTAAAAAGCTTTACAAATGCACATGTATATGAAAAAAATGTTATATACAGTTTTTTACTGTGGAGTCGTCACTGCTCATCAACAGAAAATTACATGCTACATGAATGCACTTTATGTTCTTACATTCACATGCATATTTGGGCAAGGAATTCAAATCCATGGTTGAGCAAGAAGGATCATTTTTAGAACCACTGATTCTTTTTAGAAGAACAACAGATCATCCAATGTATGTGTAAGCCGCTCAGATAAATTAATACTGTGCGAGGCAAAATCTTTCTTTGTAATTATTATTTTCCCCCCCTTAAAGGCTATGCTGAGAAAAACAGTTTTGACAACTAACTTGTACACTGCAAGCTTAGACACACACAACAGTAAAGATGACCATATGCATTCCTTTTTAAGTTGCTGGTAAGTCAGAAATTTGTCTGCATCTTAAGTTGGGATATTTGTTCTTTTCTACCAAGTAGAAATAGTTCATTTTCTGCCCCAATTAACATCATAAGACTTGTCACATTAACTGTTCTGTTAAAACTCCAGCTACTTAGGCATTAGCGCATGGAGAAGATTTATCTGTTAATTCTAGGATAACACTGTACTGTCTGACTGTAGGCAGCTATCTGAGTAATAGGATTGGACAAAATGCAAGTATTACTATGTCCATTAGAGGTTCTATCAAGATTAATGATGGTCATTAATGAATCAGAAGAAGATTCTGAGCTCTCTGGAATTCAGGTGTATTTGGCATATCAATCCAAAACCATCTTCAGCCTGCTATCTGTGTTTACCCTTTGTGAAAAAGTCAAAGAATTCAAGCTGTTGAAAGGATTGTTATGACCTGAGTCTCAGTGAAAACCGCAGCGTGCCAAACAAGAGAGAAATTTCAGTGAGAGAAGAGCATTCTGAGCAAAGATTCATGATGCTGAGTGACAGAGGCAGGACTTCCACAAATCCAGGTGGCTTCAAGCTAACAACATGGCAGCCCAGGCTCTGGAAGAACACTACTGCTCCTACACTGGGAAGAACTCTTAGTGTAGCAAACATTGGGATCCAGGACTTGGAACTGCTAAAAGTTTCAATAGTTTATAGACTACTACAGTTACTCAGTTGCAACCTCAGCAAAAGCAGGAACAGGCCTTTATAACACCAACCATCAAGTTTACCTTCCAGGCTCCATTCCAGTGCCAACATATTCAAATAAAATCCAGAGAGAACAGCCTGTGTTGCTGTACAGCCTGAGCTGCACAGCAGTGATTTCTGGGCAGCCGTGCAAATTATCTACAGTATAACAGACTTTTCCCACAAGCACACTCACAATGAAAACAAGCTGCGAATTTCAGGATAAACCGAGGTCTAGAGAAAGCAGCTCTGTTTGAAGTTGTGTTTACAGTGAAACTTTGGCAGTCCCAAAAAACAGCTAAGCTCCGATTTCCGTACATCTATATACTCTGCAATATATCTTGTGTGGACTAGAAATGAATCCTTCGCATTCCAGACGCATCAAAGGATGACTGCTGAAGAAGACTAAAACTTCTGTGAGTGATTGCTGGCCATGAGTGAGTGTGCCTGTGTGTGTGACAGAGCTGTAGCCAGACAGGACATTAAATGTCCCAGCAGAGCTGTTGCTTACACACATCCTTTAGCATACTGTCAACACTGGAAAAGAATCTGCACTGGAAAATACTGGGAAAATGCATTTTTTTGATGCATATTACATAGTCAGCTGAGCTAAGGTGTAGCAACACCACATGAATTAGCTGATATCCTATGTTCAACCACCAGCATGGAAAAAAACATGTAGGCAAAAATGGGCAGAGAAAAGGAACTAGACAGATAAATCGGAACGTGGAAGATAGCAGAGCAGACGTATGAAAGGATTACATATGGGGTTTGCATGATTTTAAGAAAAAGAGTTTAAAGAAGCATGCCATATAAACAAATTTCATTCTGAGAGAAGTACTTCAGCAGATCAATTTTCTACTGAATGTCTTCATTGACCATACAAGATATTTTTTTTTCAAGGATTAATGTTGAGCAAATACAGAGTAAAGAAACCCTTTGCAAGAAGTATTTACAAACAGCTGTTTGAATAAAACCACAAAGTGCTTTAGGTGGTATTTGGTTTACCTCACCATTCACACTCTAAATAATGAAAATTACTTGCATTTGCAGAGAGAAGAAAATTTTGCCATCAATATTTTTGAGACTATGACATAGAATTAAACACACGATAATACCTTTTAAGTTTGTGACTCGAAGTTACAGTTGTATAATGGGTAAGATGCAATGACTGTTTATAAAGCACATCAGGAAAGACTGCAGGGCTGTAAATATTGCTGACTTTCTCACCTTCCACACTTGCAGGCTTACTACCTGTTTGGAGAGCAATGTAGCCTCATTGGAGCATTCAAAGAACAATATCAAGTATCTAGTGTTTTCTTTTCTTGGCAAGGATTGCCTGATTCCCAAAATCAAGGTCAAAGGCATTAACAGAGCCATTGAAACACATCTGACAAGGCATCCTGTGGCTGTGGGACCCTGAAGCTTACTGGCCTGATTCCTTGAAATGTGTGATCCATAAATATACCTTTTATAAGCAGACATATTTTAAAACTAAAGATTCATAGATCTGGCATTTTTAACATTTCCTACACTGATTGACCCATCCCAAGTTTAAAGAAAAAGAGTTTGCGGAGTTTTTCAAGATGTCCTCCTCCTTAAAAACCAAGTCTGTTTAATTAGAAATAACTATATTCTCAGGGAATTCAAGAAAGGGAAAAATTAGACATGTCTGTGGATAATGAATACATCAAAAGTTACATTAAACATATTTTTTTTAGAACAGTATAGTCTCATGTACTTTATGAAATATGCTAGCACATTTGAGAGCAGAAAGTTGCTTCTCAAATACATTAGATCTACTCAGGTGCAATTCTTTGCTGTGTCCTCAATCAAATACTTGCCACATTGCACTTTACCAATGCTTGAAACTTTGTATTTGCACAGAAAACTCCAGTAGAGGAGCAAAGCTGTGAGCCTTATGAATCAGATGACTGAGCAGTAAGTATTAGAACCTCATCCCAAGCTGAATTCAAGGAGCCCACCTCTCTAAAGCATGTAGGTTAAGCTCAGAAAATCAATGTTCTTCAACATGGCAATGAACTGTAAGACAATATGCAAATAGCCCAAAATATGAGTGTCCCTTTCCCACTGTCACATTACACTGTTTTCCTCTCATAGAAAACAAGTGAGAACTAACAGAAATAATACTTTGATTGGAATGTTCTCTAAATTATGCAAAAATTAGGGCATTCCACTGGAGTTGTAACATAGTCTTTGATTCAATTATTTCAGATATCTTAAAACACAAATCAGCACTTGTCAAGTTTTTCCTGTATGACATGACTGCAAACATCCTGAACTACAAGTTACTTGAGCTCGAGATGAAAATACCATTTCTGAAAACATTTCAAACAAATCCAGGACACATTTGTGAGAAAGTCTGTACTCTTTTCCCCCTTTTCCATCTTAACTGCCTTTGCAAAAGCATCGACTGCAATTGGCAATAGGTGAAAAATAGGAATCTACAATACAGTCAAGAAACTGAACTAGGTAACTGCTGTTTCAAAGGAAACTAATCCAAATTACTGTAAAGACTTGTAGGTTAACTTCACCTAGAAAAAGTTACTAACCCTGAATGCCAGTTCATTCTAGCTGCTTAGGTATGAGGTAGTGAAACAACCCATGAACAAGAAAAATACACACAGTGGTTCTGCAGTGTGCACTACATAATCTGAAGCAGTAGGCAGCAATAGCAGCTTTAACTTGCAAGTTCCCACAGTCATTCCTCAAAGATGGTAGGATAGAAAAGAAAGTGTACAGATCATGCTTTCACACTGAAAAAAGTAAATGGAGGAGGTTTTCAGACGGCCACATAGAGACACATTAGCTTAAACTTCTCACAGAAAAAAAGAAAACTGAACAAAGCCATCTTTGTCTTGCTTCCTTGCATCAGTTGACAATCATGGTCCATCACAATCAGCTTACACTCAGGTATAATAAACAGTACTGAGGAGGTTATATTTTAATGTGAGAGATGCAATTTGCTGCTGGTGACAGGTTCAAACCATGCCTATAAACCCATCATATAACACATCCTCTTTTAGTCCTACTTAGATTTAAAATAATAATACTGAAGGATAGGTTTTGGCTATGGTACACACTGCAGGCACTTCAAAAGGACATACAGGGAAATGGGATGAATTTGACTCATCCAGAGGGCTTCCTGGGTGCATCCAAAAAACCAGTTTAAAGAAAAGCATGCCCATGCTCCCATCACATAATGGTCCTCCATTACATTAGTGCATGTGTGGACATGCCTGGCTGTGTAGGAGACAGGGAAAAAGACACAGGAGGAGGAAACTTCTCACCCCATTAGGCACTGAGTGCTTCCAGAAGCTCTGCAAACCATAACAGCAATTTCCCTCCCTGCCCTGCCCTCAGGGTTCATTCAGTCCTTGCACCATCGTAAAAGCAGGAAAGCTGTAGAATCACACAACCCTTAGTATCTTCTTGTTGACGTCTTGGGTTAAATAGATCTCTGGATTGCTCCATTACAAGTATTGCTACATTTTGATTTTATGCTCTTCTCTTTTCCTTTCTGGAGAAAAAAAACCTGTGGCATCAAGTGAAGAAATTCCCACTTTGATGTATTCTCTTACAGTAAAGGGCATAGCATTAGGAATTAACTGTCCCAAAACAATAAACTTAACAGATCTAGTGGATCTGAATTATCTCATGCAAGTCTGTGGAAACTAGTTTGATTCCAAATATTTGCCCCAAAACTCAAACAAGCAAAGTCTTTGTAAAAATTTAGTTGGTTTATTCCATTATTATTTTCCATTTTCCTAACCCTAGCAATAACCAGACCAGATCTGAAAGGCCAGAACTTTTGCAAGATTGCCTTCTCAGATGGTCTAGTCCCCCACCTTAGATTCTGAATGCCAGGGCAGTTTAGATAAATGTTCCTGATTTTAGGCACCCATCCAAGACCATTGCTTGTGTTATTGGGATGTAAGAAGCTAATTGGAAGGACACACTTTTCCTTAGAAGCAACTGATTGATTACACTATGTGCAATCTCCTATTCATGGAAACAGCAGAACACATCATTCTACAGGCTGAGATAAAGAGTGTTTGTGTGTGTGTGGCTGAGGGGAAGGGGCACAGCAGGGGAGTAAAATACTAAGAATATCGGTGCACCAGATGAGATGTCAGTGGAATAGAAAGTCATCACAGGGTAATGGTCTCCTGCTGCTAAATGAAGGCCAAGGCAAAACAGATGTTGACTCAGAGCAAAGAAGTTTATTTTTAAAGCACAAGACACTGATCCTGTCCTAGCAGTTACTCATCTAAACTGCCGGTAAGGTATCACTCATTTCACTTGACAGACATATTGAAGGAAAGCGTTACTTATTCCATGATATTATTGACTTGTTACATTTTTTACTTAAAAAAACCCCAACAAACTCCCCCACTACCCCAGACCTACTGTTGTGTTCCACCAAGCAGAAAACAAACTACTAGTGAAAGTATAACCTTACTGGAAAGTTGCACTAAACCTTCACAATTCTGCAACTTTCTGGCCGAGGCTGGTTTACTGAAAGGCTTCAGGCCATTAAAAAAAGTTACCTATCAGTGCAACTGCCTGGTTCAAGTTACCTCTTCTATGAAAATCAACCAGTTATCCTAATGTGGAAATGAGGGAAGGAAAGAAGAATGTTTGAGTAAGGAACCCAATTTTTCTGTTAAAGCAGACACTTCTATTTTTAAAGCTTGGACAAGACTAACAATTCTAGATAGAAATACTGGTTTCACTTAAATCAGCGGCAATACACCCATTGATCCACAGGGACTAATGATTTCATCATATGTTAGTCTGACAAACTGAATGTAGATGAAAAATGTCCAGTGTTGGAAATTCCTCTGCCTGCTGCCCAGTGATGGACTTAAACTTTGCTGTCGGAAAACCACCTTTGCGAGGGATAGAATATCTTCCCTCACTTGTTTACGGCCTTTGGAAAATCCTTTAATCCTCAGTTTCTCCTTTGTACATTTATAGGATCCCCTTTTCTTTTTTTTTGTTGCAGGATCTTCAGGGTAGGGACTGTTCTGAAGAGAAAACGCATGGGTAGAGGGCAAAATTCTCCGGCACTGATCATCTACTGTCACTGAAACTGCTGTGCCAGAAGATAATAAAAACGTATCTGACACCTCTCCCAGTATGCTTCTCTCTTCACTGGCTTTCTGTTGAACACAAAGACAAGTGAAAGGCCTTGACAGTCACATCCAAAATACCTCACAGATTTGGGTATGACTATTTGAAGAATTATTTCAACTCGAGTTATGACTTTTCATCAAAACTACATTTTGAAGAAGACAACTCCTTAACCAAGAGGACAAGAAACTTTCCTAGCAAGTTGTGAACAGCTGTGTGTCAGAAGAATTCTGATCTGAAAAAAAAATCACAACTGCAACTTAATGTTTTCTTCTTCTTCTTCCTCTTCTGGGAGCCATTTCTAAATCCTTATTTAGAGTCTGTATTTTAAAAAATCATGGGCATTTATGAACAGAGGATTCCTTAAAAACCAACAGAAATCAGGCTCCCAAATCGTTCTGTTGCACTAAAGAACCAAGGTTGCACATGATTTTTTTAAAGTCGCTCAGAATTGTATAGTGTAGTATGTATAGTACAGAATTTAAACGCTTCAGAATTGTATAGCTGCTCATCTCTCAATAACCTATTGGGTACAATAGACAGCATTCCTAAAAAATGAGTGCATCTGTTAAACTTCTCTAACCAGTGCAATAAAAGTATCAGGCAAATGTATTTCATTTGGTTTTCCTGATGGATATTGATCGCCTCTTTACTAAATTAAACATACTGTACTAAATTGAGCAGCTGTGCTATAATTTTCATACTTTTCCTAGCATATTCCCATTGGTCAAAGGACTGTAGTTCAAATGTAAACACAGAATATATGCTCTTACAATAATCTCCACTGCAAAAATCAGTATTACATATAATTAAGAATACAGGCAAATATGTCAGTACTAGCTGAAAACACGCATACTGCAGTGACAGTAAATTGCATATCAAAGAAAAACAGAAGTCACCATATCTCACAAAATAATAACTATATCACAGACCACAGCCTGTTTTTAAATACGAATCTGTTTGCACATTTAGATGACTAAAAGCAGATTTTATTAAAATGTGCTAGCTAATGGACCTTCTAAGCTCATCCCAGTTTCTCATTCTAGACAGAGCTTTCCCATTTTTGAATTCAGGTTTGCCCAGGTGTAAAATGGGTATAATGATACTTTCTCTGCACTTTATAGCTTGTCTTTATAGAGTGATAACTCTGTTGGGCAGAAATAATCTCACTGGGCAGTTTATACCACACAGCAGAAATGAAAAAGTACTTTAAAATGCAATTGATTTTTTCAAAGACATTAAACTAAGTACCAGTTAACACAAATGACGAATTTTAAATATGAGTGTTGCTCCTGGCAGAAGTCTTCAGATGATATTTAAAACATACTACTTATGTGCTAATTAGTTTAGTTTCTAATTAAACATCATTTTCTATTGTAGTTAACTTTCAGAGCATAGGTAAAAGGTGGAACATCCTTTTTAGAAGTGGTTCTGAATCCCCTCTGCTCTTTTCACTTCTGTCATATTTCGCTGTCCTTATGGATTTGTGGGGCTGTGCCAAAGAAGAGCAAATCCATAATTCACTATTCCTGCACTGCCTGGTTATTCTGTGTGTCATTGTGCAGGTAACTACTGCAGATGTTTAAGAGTTAAAGACTGGAAAAAGCAGGAGGGAGAAATTTATTGTGGGGTTAAAAATGACTCCTGTCTGAGCTGCACAACAGAGTTAACTGGTTAGGCCATAATTCATCATGTGATAATATTACAGGTAAAACATGAGACAAGATGACGGTCAATGAGGTCCCATTTTGGGTATGGCTGACCGCAAGTAAGACCCTCTTTGAACAGACACAGAAGGGAAGGGGGGATGTGTGCAGGAGCAGGAAAAGGAAAGGACACTGTGAGCACACACAGAGCCTCATTCAGGTGAATCTGAGTAGCTTGGTGGAAAGCCTGGTGCACATGGATTTCCCCATCTGGAAATTAAGCTGCTGTGTGTTTACTAGAGTTCTCACAAAGAAGATTGATCATTTCCAGATTTCCCATTTTGTTGGGATGGATTAACATCTGGAGAAAAGAAATGCTGTGTTTGCTGTTGCAGAAATTTCTACTACTTGTAGGCATTTATTGAAGCCTGCAGAGTCCTGGGATATCAGAGATTCCAACTGTTGACCAAATCTTTATACTTTCTAGATTGTGGAATTAAGCTCAGAAGATTTTGCCTGTTCTTGGTAAAAGAGTTACTGCTACTATATAGAAAGAAAGGATGTAGCTCACTCAGAGAAGTTTCTGTTAGACTTGACTGTCTCCCTCATAAAAGTCTCCCACCTTTGCTTTCACCAAAACAGATTTCTGACAACAGCACTGATCTTACAAAACTCTTTTTTGAGCAAGAATCCTATCGCCATCAGTCTTCAGGTTTCACTGTTATCTCTTCTGAGTAACTGTACAGAGTTCTGCATGACAACTATTCATGAAATACAAATATTTAAAGAAATGAGTACATACTGAATATCATTGACACCATGGATTAACAATTCATGTCTCAAAGTCTTTTTGGCCAGAAGAGCAGGAGCTAATAAAAATTACAGATCTGCAGTTTTATTTAACCATTGATCAGATTACTTATTTTGTAGAATACTTTACTTAAATGCCAAACTCTCTCAGTATGAACCACAAGAAGGCACTTTTCTGACAATCTCCCTTTGATAAATTCTTTTAAATATAACCTAAAATACTTCCTTGCACGCAAATGAGAATCTGTGATGGTTTTGGACAAGCTTTATGACTCACTCTATTGCTTTTCAAATAGCTATGAAATTTTTTTAATAGATGGAAGACATTTCCTATGAGAAAACATGGACATCAAAGTTAATATATTGATCAAAATAAAGGACAGCTATTTTGAAAAGAAAATGGAACAATACTTCTAAAAAAAAGAGAGCTTCTTATCTTCAGTCTGATTAGAAATTGCTCCGTAGAACTCAGGGAAAAAGAGATAGCTTTTATAAGCTTGAAATTACAGTTTGTTTGTACTCAGAAAAGTGATTTAGTACAGGTTTAACTTTAGGCACATGGTTAAATTCCATTGATTCCTATGGAAGCAAAGCAGATGTGCTTGAAGCTGGTCACATGCTTAAAAAGTGTTGAATTAGGGCCTTTATACTTTCCAAGTTCAATATAGCAAATGGTAATTAATCCTCACTGCACTTCTCAAGAAAAATCTCATTATTAAATGCAGCTAGTGGAGATTGCCGAATAACTCATGTAGTACCTATTTAATTTGTGCTACAAAATGTTGGTGCAGACCTCCTAAGCTCTCATTTTTCTAGCACGGTAGAATTGCAGATAGGAAGGAGGTCCTAAAGGTAAAAAAAAAAAAATCTTGTCAGTAGAAGAACTTCAGTGAATGCTTCTATGTTTGTGTGTGCAACCTATATTTCAATCATTGTTGGTGATATACTGAGGAAGAGAAAATAAATACGTGCAGTACCTAGGCAGAATGTGTTCTCAGTGGTCAAAACAGAAGATGAGGAAGAATGATAGTGAAGAGAAGCAAATTTAGTAACACACTATAAGAACAAAAGCCTGACCACTGTGGAAATCTCTAAACCAACCAGACACTGGAAAGGAAAACCTTTCAAACCTTTTAAAACAAGTAACTATGAACAACAGCTTGTGAAGCATTTAAATTAATCTTGCCATTGCTCCACAGCATAGGAGAGTAGGAGGGCACTTCCACCATGTCACCCTGCCAAACAGTCCATATTTTTTAATATCAGAAAAGGCCTGAGTAAAAAGGAGGCTCTTTATATTTTAGGTAGCTTGTGGTAAGCATGGTTAAAAGGTCCAAACCAAAGACAACCAGGCTTTCACCAATCCCACAACAAGTTTTCAGGGTTGACTTCAAGAACAAATATACATATGCCTCCAATGAGATATTTCAGTTAGTTGACTTAATCAAGAACAGATTAAGCTTTATAATCCTAGTACAAGACATATCCAGACTTAAACCAATTCCATAAGACCATTTTCTACAACACTTTAATAAAACACCATTTCATTACTAGCCCTACATAATTTACCTCCATCTAATCCCTCCTTTACATCTGAATTTTGTCAGTCATCAATATTGCATCAATACATCAATAGGTAACAGCCTTTCATTATTCATCAGTAGCAGAAGGAACTTATATTCTTTGTAAGGAGAAGAATCTCCCTGAAATTGCTGGGACATCTGACTTTCCTCTCTCTCCCCAGTTATTTTAAGAATGGATTTGAGAAAAATTAATGGAGAATATTTTAAAATTAATAATTCTGTTCCATTACAAATTTTGTTTCCACTCCTTCCCCCCAAACAGTCTTAACAGTCATGAGGTTTCTGAAGAAAATTCCAGCATCCAGCCTTATTTACTTTGAAAAGCAAGAATCTGATGAGGAACAAAGCATTCATTAGAAACAGGACATCATGGGGAGCTGGACTGTTTTTACCTCACCGTCTTGAAGTCTCTTTAAAGACGTGCTGCCTAAATTCATTTTTGCACACTGACACTGTCCTACATCCTTCTGACAAAACACCCTCCATGGTATTTCCCTTTAACAGGTAGCACATGGTGGGGGAAGAATTTTTTTAAAAAAGCCTTCCTAGGACTCTCCAGTGCCAATATTGGAAAATGTGACTATAGACAAGAAATGTGTTGTCTTATTTTGACGTGGTGGTGTAAACTGGGGTAAAAGATCTCCCAGTGCCAACGGGCTGGCTCGTTGGAATAAACACAGTGGTCAGTGGCTTGAACCTCCTGTGGCCAAGTGTGTCATTAAAACCTGGTGGTCCCTGTGTAAGGTGAAACCACGGCCATATAAACACACATGCCATTTCCCACACGTCCCAAGGAATGCTAGAACCTCCTACTTCCCCACGGAGTGATGCTGTTTTGTGGGCAGTGGAACCTGGGAAGCAAACGTAACAGGCTGCCTTTTGCTCCACTCGGTTTAAAATTCAATTGCTCCCCAGGAATACTTCTGTGGTAGTGCAAATAACCAAATAAAGCATCAAAGATCACCTCCCCAACAAAAATTACTGAACAAACTTAACCATGCTGAATAAAGAATTTCTCTCTAAAGTGTCTTTCTGGATAAACACTTTTCCATCAAAAAACAGAACATTCAATATGAGTCTCGTACCATTAACCCACAGAAACTCTTTATGCTCCTAATGTTAACTGCTACTTGGGATCAAGGCCAGAACACTCACATTGTCATAGGATCAAGACCAGGTTTAACCTAAGAGTAGTGCACGTCCTCATAGAACACTTTGTAAAAGACACAAACAGCAATGTACTATGAAACAAAATAGAAAGTGGATGCAGCACTAAGTAATCAATTACAAAGGAAACCTAAGATGAATATTTTAACTGGCTAGCTGTTTGGTTATCACTGCCTTCAACTCTAAGATGTCACTCAATAGGCAGTATCAAATCAAGTCTCGTAGTCAAGAAACTTTATGGGGATAGGGGCATGGCTGAAGTCTAGAAAAAGGAGTTCAGTCTTACCAGGAATGGACAGAATACTAAAAAAGGCAAGAAATAATCAAGAAAAAGAAATCAAACCAGAAGAAACTACAAAGAAAAAGATTTACATGGAAATAAAGATAAAGTTCCTTCGGCAGAGTTGTAGGAAGAGAGTTCAGCACACACTTTATCAGTTTTTGGCAAACACAGACCTCCTCCCAATAGATCCAGAGAAACCCATTTTCAGATTTAGAGTGAAAAAAGATTGGGCAAGATCCCCAATGGCAACTTTCAGGTGACTTTCCTTGTGCTTATGAGAGCTGCCCTGGCTGGGAACCAGTTTTGCTCAGAAGAGCCTTTAATTCCACTATGAATACTGCCACGCAGTATCTCAAGCCTGATCTGATGTGCTGCCTGCAGGATTATCCAGGCAGCAGCTATGCAGCTTATTTAGGATAATCATTTTGTATGTGGTCCACTTAGAGGCATTAATTGCAGCAAAAGTGTGCCTTCCTTTGACTCTCCAGCAAGCCCAAAAGCGGCAGAGTTATCCGAGAAGTATTTATGTGCTGATATATGTTAAGAATACTAATTATTTATTTTAGAATAGCTCTTTGTTCTAATTTTCCTAATTTGGAATGGTCTTTTTTTAATGCTTTAATGCCATATGCTGTCATAAGGCCCAAAATAATGTTGATTATATATTTTAGAAGCTGCAGTGAGTGCAAAGTCCCCACTTAGGTTTTGATTAGCTCCATTCCACACTATATGTCAGAACAAAAACTCTGGCAAACATTGGCCTTATTGTATTGTAGGACCTATGAATAATTATTTCAAAACACACAGAAAGTGGCACACAGCAAAGCAACGAATAAAATATGAAGGAAAAAAAAATTCAATAGATGTTTTAGATATCAGAAACAAAGCCGTTTTTGTAGGACTAGCTTCTTTTAAATCCAACATATTTATAAGGGTACCCTGCTCAAAAAAAAAAAAAAAAAAAAAAAGCTGTATATAAACTAGATAGCATACATAGCTGCTCTGTTTAGAAAACAGCAAAGTACCATGTAAAAAAGTCTCTGTTTAGTCAGCCCACCCACTATGAAAGAGAAAAAAAAGAAAAAGCTGACATTTAGAAAACAGGATATACTGAACAGTTTTCACAATTGTGCCCAGCAAATCTCATAGAGCTTTTTGTGTAAATTCTACAGCATGGGCCCAATCCTGCAAGTTACCCTGTATTGGGAAATGAAAGCCACCAAGGATAAAAGTTAAAATAGCCTTGGAAGCCCAACTTTCCTTTAAAGCATGGCATTTAAAGAAACCACGAGTTAGCAGGGAGATAGGAAATCAAACAGTAAGTGTGAGGCAAATATCTGAACAGCCCCACCCCTTGGAAAAGTGATCTTTTCAGTCCTACTATAGATATGAAAAAATATTGTTCCTGACAGACCAACTGAGAGCTGAAAAGCCCCCTGCAAGCCCAAAAATAAGTACATCTAAACATGAGAAGAAAACCCAAATACTGTCAGACAAAATTTTCAGAGCATGGATTTGCCTATGTGTTTGGAAAAAATGCAAAACACAATGAGATCCAGATGCTAATTGGAGCCACCAAGCTTAATGCAAAGCAAATAATGCACAGAATTATCATGCAGGTCACTTTGGAGACCCCTCTCGCTGCCTGGTGCAGGGGCAGCCCCTGTGTGACACTGCTTGGGGCAGCCTGGGTGTGCTCTGGGTGTGATGTCAGCTGTCAAACGCTGCAGTGAATTATGTGTGTTTTGCTGTGGTGGTGTGAAACCTCCTGAGTGCAGGTACAGGTGGGTGACATTCAACCTCTGAAACCACATCAATACAGTTCCACTCCTTCAGGTTTCAGACTTTCAGCAGTCATGAAACCTGTATTTACACACACACACATGCATGTGTGTGTGTATAAATATATATGCATGCATTTCTGATTGAAAATACTGCAATGGGGGGCACGTTTATTGTGGGAAAACAGTATAATAAAGAAATGTAATTCTTTATTGTGTTATTTGTTCTTGAGAACCAAGCCTACCTTTCTCTCTGCTTCTGGTTTGCCTGCCTCCCTCCCTGTAGCCCAGCAGGTCTTTTCCATCTCCCTCAGACCTATGAATGATAAAGAGCATAGGCAACAGATAAGGAACAACTTTAAACACTGCAGAAACATAAACAGAACTTTAACTGCAAGCTGACTGATTTTTTTTTAAAAAGCGCACACAGTCCAACAGAGCCATCCTATACTAAAATTCCAACACAGAATTCCTGCAAAAAGCAAAATCCATTGCCAAGGAGTCTCCCCTTGAGTATTCACTGAACCTTACTAACTAGACAGCGGTTGAAGGGGATTCCATTGGGGCACTCACAGAATCAGCCCTTGTACAGATTTGTGTCAGCGCTGCATCTCAGGAACAGAGCAGTCTCAGAAACAGCGGCACACTGTCAGCCCGATGGCAGGCCAAGCAATTCAGCTCCTGACAGGTTAAAAAAGTGCTCATTGTCTGAGCAGCAAGTCAATGCAAGCCAGGAAAAACTTTCAGAGATTAGGCCAGTGGCTAAACTTCAAGGAACAGAGGAAGTTAGTTATGCTGAGAAATCCACCACTTTTTTTCTTCTTTTCTCCTTCCTGCCAGGGAAAAGAAGGTTGGAGCTGCAGTGCAGGCTGGCAGGGAAAGCAAGAAAATGAAGGAAGCTTTCCTTTAGCTCCTTCTTATCCAATATTATAGTATGTTCTCTCACCCAGTTTCCTTGAATACTGCTGAAAGATAAGGAATTACTCTAAAAGCAAATGTTTGCCCAGAGGTAAAGGGTTTAACTCTTTCAAAACCACTAACTGCAGGATCATTCCTAGGAATAAGTCCTGAAGGGTACTTTCAGTAAGAATGTGTTTGCTAAGCTTCAAATCACCCTATTTTGGGGAATCCTAAATTCAAAATATAATCTTGATAAAGATTAAAGGATTACATCCACAATTTTCATTAGTGTCTCTCCAAGCTTTAAAAACATTTCATGTTTCTCCTGTTCAGTGGCTGGACATTTAGTTCATGTATGTCCCACCCAATCACACAGTGAGATGCATTACAAGTGACTGAGTTCTATTAAAGGCCTTAAGCTGTAAAATACTCCTAATTATAGAAACATTTCAGAGGCATAGGCTATTGATTACACAACAAAATAGCACAGAACTTTTTAGAAGAGTTGAAAACTGGAACTCATTAATATAGTGTTCAAACAAGTCTGACCATCACTTTTTGCATGCACTTGACCTAGAAGAAGCAATGGTTCTTCCATTAAAAATTGTTATTGAAAATCTTCAGAACTTTCACTACTCAATTTAAGTTTCTTCAACTGAATTTTTATCATACTTGAGGACATGAACATTTGGAGTTGGTCTAAATGTGGCAGAACTGATTGCAAACAAAACTAATCCAAGTGTCTTTGAATAATGATACACAGGAAGAGAAGATAAGCAGATAAATAAATCCTTGGTTTTTTCCTGGAGTCTCAAAGACTGCATACTCAAGGAAAGCTTCTGTTGCTTTTTAGCTATTGGACAATGCCAGGTATGGAAAAGTGCTAAATTCATGTCCCTGTCCACATCATTCATGTATTTTTAGGTTCATGAAGAGTTCCTTGGCGATACCAGAAGGGAGAAATAAGTTCTGTTCTTTGCCTATACCATATTTAGGACTACTGCACAAAGTTCTTAAAGAATTACATGTTTCTCTTGCCTACTCTTCCAAATTTTATGGCTATTCCCTCCCTGCCTCTCTCTAAGTGTGCCAAATTGAAAGGAATATGCAACTGTACTTGTATACATTGAATCAAATGACTGGCACAGTAATTGCAGTCTGGCAATTGGACTGATCAGGGTGGGTGACAGCAGGGGATATATGTCAGAAACCCTACATTAACCTAAAATGGTGCCTCCAAAATACCTAGCACAAAACCAGGTAAAGGTGCAATGCCATTATCAATGAAAAGTGAAGGAGAATCTGTGCACTCTGAAAGTCTCAGTAAATGTAAGGACTATCATTCCGTATCTTTGTTAAATGTAGTCTTAAAAATATTTACTAAATGGCTAACCACGAGACTAAACAAAAGCATTACCACCATTGTAAATCAAGATCAAGGCAGTTTCATGCCAGGCAGGGAGGCAGCTGATAATTTAAGAAGAGTGCCACAGATATTATGAGAGGTGAGAGATGATGACGATCCCATTGCTGCTTTTTCTTGAGATGCTGAAAATGTATTTAATAGGGTAGGATCAAATGCTGATATCCACAATACGCCTCTTGCGAGTTTTGTTTTGGATTAAAACTCAGAAACCTAATTAAAACAATTTACTTTCACCCATTAGCCTTAATCCTTATGAATGGCTTACTGTCTTCTCTGGTTATTTTATCAAGAGGCACTTGAAAATGATGTCCTCCCTCTCCTGTCCTATTTTGCACTTGACCTTGAACCTTTGGCCATCTCCTGCATTTTTATCCTGAAAAAGTATTTGGCATCCAGAAACTACTGGTAGGTGTAGGTGACATCCAGACAGTTATTAAATGGCATTTTTAAAGAACAACAAAGACTTCCAGTACACTGGTGTACCAGAGGCATGATATCTAAAATATCTAATATCTACAATTTTGTCTATTGCCTAATTCCCATGTGATAAACTAGTGTTATGAACTTTGCTTGCTTAGGGGTTTTTTAAAAAAGCAGTAGATTCCCAAAATTTTAAAAACATGGATTACTTCTCTAAGTGAGAACCAGGCCTATTACAATTTAGTAGTTCAAAGAAACAAAGCTCTGCCAACTGCAGGATGAAGTTCCTAATTCTAAGCATTTCCCTTTTAATCTTTGATAGTTTTTCCAAAGTGTAAAATACCTACAAGTAAATTTAGAGCTCAAACAGAAGAGAAAAATACAGAGAATGATAAAAGCAGAGAAAACAATAAAAAAGGTTTCAAAACTGACAACATCTGAACTGTAGCATTGCAAAAAGACTGCATCATTAGGAAGCTTATATAGAGACTAAGTTCCTCTCCACTGGCAAGTAATAGAGTCCATCCAGTTGCTCTAAAGAAACAAAATATACTGACAGGAAAAAAAATTCATACCCCTGGCAGGTATATGAACTGTTCTTTCCATAACTGATTTACTCAACTTCCTATTCTACCATGGAAGAAAGAGGTTTCCAATCTTTAAAGAGGTTTCCAATCAAATCCATGGTAGCACAGTTACAGAGATGAAAAGGAGAAAGAGATGAGGATTCAGGTTGTCTGATATACCTTGATCTAGGGTGACCCACAGAATCCTTAAGGGAGGGTTATAAGTCTTTTTCCTACGCAAATTCTACTCATTGTAAAGAATAAAAAATTAATGGCTTTGTCATGCTAATGCAATACTATTTCAAAAGGCAATCTTCTAACCATTACAAATCTCACCATGTACTAGTGCAAGGGCTTTCCTGACAACAAAATTTCACTTGCTTGCAGCAGAAAATAAAGTTTAGATTATGAAAAAGCAACTTTCCAATGTTGCTTTTTGGTTGTTTGTTTTTTTTTTTAGCAGCAACATACAGGTTGTTTTTTGTCGAAGTTCCTGGCCAGATTTCAAAGTCTACAAAGTGAGTACCTACTAAATCTCACCTAGGAACAAGTAAAAGATACAGCTGACTGGGCTTTATGACTCATTCGGCAGATCTGTGCGTGTCAGAGACTGTCAGCAGCTTTGGAAAGATCAGTAATCCATGTACAGTAAGTAGCATTTCCAGCTTTTCAGAAAAACAAGACTCACTCTCTGGTAAAACTGAGAAAACCAGATGTTGTTGACAGAAATGTCCTCGAAAAATCTAAAAACAGAGAGAAAGCTAAATAAAAAACTGACCAAAAATATTACTGCTTCATACTTTCTTCATTATGGAGAGCTTTTACACCTTTTCACCATTCTGGAAAGACCAGCTTTGCCAGGGTGTGCTTTTGCCCTTCCAAGCTCTCACTGCTCCTCAGCCCATCAACCACCAGCTTGCTAGAATGCACATTGTTCACTAGCATTTCTATCTGCCATTTCTCAGTTTTTAAACCTCTTTATAAAACCCTACCTTGCATGACTTATTTTTCTCTCTGTGCTAGAAAAAACACCCAGCTAAAAAAAAATACAAGTAAGTCTCCAGTCAAAAGCCACAGAATTCCTGAGGTTGGAAGGGATCTCCGGAGGACTTCCTGCTGAAGCAGGATCACCTAGAACAGGTTGCCCGGGACCTTGTCTAGCTGGATTTTCAAGTATCTCCAAGGGCAGAGACTCCATAACCTCACTGGGCAGTCTGTGTCAGTGTTTGAGCATCCCACAGTAAAAAAAAAAACCAAGCACAAAAACATCCAACCCTCCCAACCCTGAACAATTAAATCCCTCAAAATGGAAAAAAATAGAAAATTACACCACTAGTTCAAAAGCAGATGATATATTATAATATTTCTTCCACTCAAAAAGGAAAAGAAAAAAAAATTACAAACTCTGAGTCACTAAGCCTATGTAAATATGAGTACCTAGGTGCCTGCACATATGCAAGTTTCTCCTGTGTTTATTTAAGTATTTTAATAGGAAATGGTCCATACAGATAGAGTAATTTATCCCCAGTGCTGTCCTAGGGCATAACAAAAACAAGAAAGAATATGTATCAGTACACATTTCAACACAGAAAGCAGGTTATAAAACAGCTGCACAGTGTATTTTCCTGAGAACAGGACCTAAATTCTGCCCAGCTGAAATATAATATATTTGGTCTAATAACTTACTCTATTCAATATATGAATTTATATTACCATGCACACTAATTTTCAAATGTTTTTGTTACATTGGGAACAGAGATTATTTGATAACACATCAAGTGCAATGCATACAATACTGTATGTAGAAATTGATTTGATACATTGCATTTTGAACAAAAGGATGAGCAGAACCACAGTTTATTCTTGACACATTTTACTGGAGCGTAGGAAAAGAAAAAAGAAAAATCGGTGAAATCGTGCTCTTAAAAAACATGCCATTGTTTTCTTTGGTTTTTAAGACCGAGTAAGAGAAAATGTCATTTTAAAGTCTCAGCTGACAGTTCCCCATCAATGCTGTAAACCCAAGGTTCGTATTTATTGAGCACAACATCAATTTCTCTCATCCTTAAAATCTTTACTGCTTTGGTAGTTGTCCTCCTCCACCTTCCTGAAGGCCCTGAAATACATGACTTTCCTGTGCTTTGAACAGGTTTGCGTTTAGAAGATCTGAGGAAGATCACATTTCCTCAGTAGTGTCCTTTCTGGGAGCTTGGCTGGAGGCTTTTCAGAAGAGAACAGAAGGCACCCAATTCCCACTGATTTTCTGTGACTCATATTCTTAGGAAAACCTCACTTCTTCCCTGTACTTTCTTGCAATGACATTTTTACATACTCTGATTCTCTTCTTTACCTATTGCTGCTGATAGTCCTCATTATTTGAACACCCACACTGATTTACTGTGGCTATTTATGTCCAAAGGTTATAAGAAATTTCACCATTCAAATACAATTCTCTGACATTTGTTGTTGCCAAAAAGTTCAAATCTCTTTTCAGCCAGTAATAATATTGGTGTCAGCTGCCAGGTCCTTTCCTTTGTGGACTTTTGCCCATTTAAACTAATGGTGTCTTATTCGTTTTATGATTGGTTTTTTTCTAGTAGCTGCCCTTCTGTGAAGCCTCCTCTTGGCTATGTAAGTCATACACCAATCTGGAGGACACCTGCTTTTTAGTACTTGCTGCCAGACCTATTTGAAAAGTCAAATCTCCACTAAGCACATCAAACACTCTGGTCTCACTAGATCAGAAACACTGTGAGTTGTTTAAGAATGTGGCTTGACATTATACATAATCGGTCTATCTGCAGGTGGCTGCCAAAAGGGGAAATCCTGCTCCCCCTACCCCCAACCCGTGATCTGAATGCTCTCTCCCTCTCTCCAGTCCCATTTGGAAGCAAAGATCCTGAGGCCCCTGGCTGAGTCAGTTCAGTGAGCTGCTCTAGAGGAAAAATCCTGCCTTCCCCCACCAAGAAATGAGTGATGCTGGATGAACTGACACCCTGGCAGCAGCACGACCTGCTAGACCTGATGTTAGGGAGAATAAACTCCTGGGCAGGAGTGAAAGATACAGGAGCACCTTCTGGCAAAGAAAGAGGGTATTGATTAAGAAGATTAATGCAATAGACACTGTTCTGAGCTTTGAAACTCTATCTCAACTGCAGTTTTCTTAGAGTAAGAGCTAAGTAGCTTCAAGATGAATTCGCAGAACACTTTTTCACAAGACTATTTGTAACTACTTCTCACAGACAAAGTTTAATCTTACGTATTGCAGAAGGACAAATAGGGGAAATGAAGTGATCATCCTGTTCTGAGACTGTAGAATGCATCTGGCAAATTGCCATAGGGGAAATAAATGTCTACATACAAAACCAGAACAGAAAATATATTAAAAAGGCAAAACAAAAAAGAAGAAATTAGCTATGTGAGGAAATTATGGTTTCAGGGTCTGCATCTAGCATTTCCCAAAGAAAATAACTGATCGTAAAGCTGAAATAATTAATTTTAAATTGGTGAAAAATCCATAGAATAGCTTTCATAGTGACTTTTACATGAAGATCTGAAATTGTTTGGCAAGTAGTAAAGAATTAAGATGCACTGATCACTTGTCCGTTTAGGGAATATTCATACACACATTCCAATGAGAACAAACTAAATATCAACCAGAATGTGACACTCCAAAGAATATTCTGTGAGAGAACCAAAAATAAAACCCAAATAATTTCTCTCCTGAAGACCTATATAAATTCAAGTAATTACAGGACAGACAATAATGTCCACATAACTAAATATGTCAGTATATTGCTTGGGAAAAACTCCCAATTGTTTAGAAGACATTCTCCTGCACAATGACATCACTGACTTACATGTTACGTATTAGTAGTTCTAGTTTGGGCCAAGAAGATACATATAATAATCTGTGCTACAGCAAGCTTGTTCAACAAACTAGTGATGATATTAATAGAGCAGCTTTGTGGAGATGGAAAGCAAGCCTCAAGGATGAAGAAACAGGCTAGAGCCCAACTTTGGCTGTTTTATAATAACTTAACCATAATAGCCACACTAAAACAGCATCAGAAATTCCAGCAAGCAAAGGCATCTTAGCCTAGCTTTCAGCGACATAGAAGTCAAAGACAATGTTCCCATAAACTAAAAGATTAAAATCATTCAGATATTATGACTATCTAACAGAAAATCATGAGAAAACTCTGCCCTTTGACTCAAGAGCAAAACCAAGCTCTAAGGGAAATGATGCTGATAGAATGGGAACTAAAGTGGAACAAACTGAGGAAGCACATTATGATTTTCTCTACTCTGTGTGATGATTCCAACACAGCCTTGACAAAACTGAAAGATGGTTGACAAGATTTAAGTATAATGCATATCCCAAACGAGGAGAGATACAACCCCCAAGTGGCATGTGGTAGTAATACTGTACTGTAGCAAATACAATAACAGTAATAATAATTTACGTTGCTATATACTCCCTTCAAGGCATCTGAAACCAGCTACTGTCAGAGAACAGATGTAGGACTAAGTGGCACATGCTCAATATAGATGAAAAACCTGGCTCCTGACTGCTACATTTACATGAGGGGAAAGGAAAAAAAAAAACAATAAAAAAAAAAGAAGAAGAAATGATGAGAAACAGCCTTAAGTGTAATACTTATGTGGGTACAGGCAGACCCCAGTAATTTATACTTGGACCTCATTATCAAAAGCCCATATTGCACAGAATAATGAAGTTAAGCTTGCACATGACCTACAACTTCTGAGTTGCTCTTTAGCTTGACTTAGGTTAGAATATCCCAAGAGCTATTCTAGCTTTTACCAGCTGTCAATCACTTCAGAGATCACTGTCAAGAATTTCAGAATTCAAATTACTTCTTCATGCCCTTCATTCTTCAGTCACAGAAGGCAGGTGCAGTCATGATAATCTGGAAAATATTTTCCTCAGAAAAAAATACTCCCAAGGAAGGATCTAAAGCTACTGAATGTGTAATCACTTTATGTCACTGAAGCAGTTCTGAGTGACACAACTCACTATGTGACTTTCCAGGGGAAAAGAAACCTCCTGAAGAGAAAATTGTTGCTTTCAGTCAAAAAAAGCCCAGAGTCAAGTTTATAACTTGCAATGCAGAACTCCTGGAGTACTAACACAATCCTCATAAGTCAAAAAAAAAGAAGAGGCTGTCTTCACAGGAGAGAGAAAAACATCCCAAGTCTGTACCATTTGATTTATACTTGCAAAGGAAAGTTGAGCCAGTTCTATGTGTAAACAGGGGTTGAGCTGATGTGTTGCTTTTCTCCTCTTCCATTCTGGGAAATGACTGTGGGTGATCCCTCTTCTTTCTTTACCTCCCACTGTCTCTTCTTCCTCCACCAGAAAAAGAAATTACAGAGGAAAAAAAAAAGAAAGGAGAAAAAAATCTGTTTGCCAGTAGCCAGTGTGAATACCAGCTGAAACACCTGCACGCCAGACACATCCAGCTGTCCCTCTCCCCTGCCTCTTGCTGACAAGGCATCTGTGCTGCACACCACACACACCAGTTTGCTTGCTGTAGGTAAGAAGACTTTTAGGATTATTATTCCCACTGCTCTTGTACAGTTCTCCGGAACATCCCCCACAGCCTGTAGAGGGGAACTTCTCCACAATGTACAGCAGCCTGGCAAATATGCTCAGTATAACTCAAAGCAATGCCATTCCAAATTCTCATATGGTACAATCACCACATCATTCTATTCTTGGGTTACAGGGCAGCATGAAGCCAGAGCCCTCCTCTAGGCAGGAAATGCAAACGTTTATAAAGTTAAAACCAGGCCTAATCCTCTACTGCAGAACCCCCTCACTCCATTTTCACAGACTGCTGTGCTTAGATAACAGCATCACTGCTCATTTCTTCACATTTTTTTCTTCCTGGTTGTGCAAGAATCAGGAATGAACTAAGCACAGCAGGAAGTCTTCCACCTTGAGAATTCAGCCCTTATTTCAGACATCCCAGAAAACTGGACAGGAAGGATAAACTTCCAACCATAGTCAAGTAAAAATTTCAAACCTCTGTGCCTTAAGATTATGAAACAGAACTGTATGAATAACTTCTTTCAGTTCTTGTTTAAAGGAAAAAAAAGATTTTTAAAAACTATTTCAGTTTAACAAGTTATTTTCAGAGGTTTCATCTGAAAAGATACAAAGGATATTTTGGAATTCATTAAAGCCAAAGTAGTGCTATACACAGGAAAGATTGTTTCAAAATGCAAAATCGAAATATATTCATTTAAAAATGTAAAATTAATATATCTAGCCTTTTTCACCTAAGTATTTTTCATGAAATAATTCACCATATTTTCCTATGTATACAATCTTTCAAGTGATGCCCACATTTTACTTTCTGCAAAAAGAAATGTTGCATGATATTTTTTTCCCAATAATATATATAAGTAAAAATTGCCTGAATTTCAAAACTGCAATACACTTGCAGTACTCTTTCACTTAAGTGACTTCTGCTTTGTGGGTTTTCAGTATTTACAGAAACTGATGCCTGTGTACAGAAATACAACTTAGGATCTTCCCATTTGTCATCTAGATTTTAAAATTTTGCTTAAAAGTCAAAAATCTACACAAATCTTTGCAAGACAAAATGCAAAGACATACACACAAAGTATTGTTATTTACATTAAATCTGTAAAATTTAAATCTTTCCCATTTTCCAAAACTTAGGGACAAAAAATGGCCACTTTTACCCTGTCAAATATTTGATATTGAAAGAATATAATACATTTTATACTTGATTTTAAAATTTTCTTTCTCTAGATGTTTTCAATAACTTCACTAAATGCTAGCCACAAATCTTGCTTTTCATTATGCTCAAGTTACTGTTGCTGGAGCTGACCAAGATCAAACTGTGGAAGGACAGAATGAATCTGGAATACCAGTTCCTAGAGCTCTGTATTTTTTTCTCTCATTCTCTTGAATATTGAGCTTCCAAGAGGTGTGCTCATAATTGTCAGATAACAAAGAACATTTTTCAGAAAACAAACAAACAAAACCACTATCAAAGTGTTTGTGATTAATTTTTAATGCTCCACTGAGTTTCATACATGCCATGAAGAAGGATATTAATGCTGGGAAAGCAGAATTTCTAAACACTTTTTAAAGACTACAAAGCACTTTACAATTTTTTCTCTCAATATAGGTAGTGCTGGTAGGCTTGTTTTTTAATATATCCATGTGAAGAAAGTTAGCTCTCAGTAGGAAAATAGATACAGAGCATTTTAACCTGCCCTTAAAAGTCAACAAAAATCAAGTGAAACTAGTGGCAGTGTTGCCAAAATGAAAGATTATTTCAGTTTCTTCCCAATGAAGAATTTGTGGTTCTGTTGTTCTTTTGAGCAAAGACAAGGGTAGACTCCTAATTTAGCCCACAGTTTCATCCTTTTACTCAGAGATTGTACTGTAACTGCTCTCAAGCAGTGATGCTCGAATGTTGTCCAAACCTATTTTCTTTTAGAGTTCTAAGCAATACATGAAGAAAAATATTGTTAGAAAGTCATGTTAACATGAAGAAAAGTAGGAGATGGGAAAATGTAAACAATAAGCCCCCATAAAACTCACAAACAAACCAGTACATTTTGCATTGCTCTTTGGTAACTGATGAAAAAAGTGTTATGAGGCAAATCCTTCACTAGGTCACTCACTGGGGAGACTGGTAAAAATAAATTGCACAGCTCTAATTTTCCTAGCAGCTTCCATGCTATTCTTTGAAACTGAGTAAGAAACCCTTGGCCTAATCCCAAGAGCCAATCTATAGTAAATAGTGCACACTTAATGCCTAAGTTCCTTTTTAGCACCATTCAGACAGTGACTTCAGCCACACAGCTTAGTCATAGCAGACATTTTTGTGGTGAAAGCATTAAACCCACATGCAGCTCTCTTTCTGTGGCCACTGGGGGTCATGCTCCTTTCCCATTAGCTGAATAAATCATAAAGTCTGCACAGACCACACAAGAAGCAAGGCTAGCAAGCCACAGGCAGTGCCTACAGCCTGCTATTTCTTTTCAGAATTAAAAAAAAAAAAAGGAAGAAAGGAAAAACAGGAGAGAAACACAGCAAAACAGCCTAGCTTTAAGAAATTATTTGCTTTTTTTTTAAAAAATCTGATCTCTTTGAAGTCCACAGAGATTTGTTTGTTTGTTTGTCTTTTAACCCAAGCAGCTACAGCAAAGAAGAAAAGCGGAGAAAAATAAAAAGAGTGGCATGCAATTCCTTTGTCCTATGCTGCAACAGCAGAAGGTAAAAAATCCTGCTGGTCTGGTAAATAATAGAGGCTGTCATACAATACAGAACCTCATCAGATACCCAGAGAAATCAAATTGGATGTTGATAAATAATATATAATATATGACTCAACAAGGAATCAAAATAGTGCACAATATTTTTCACATCAAATGATTTATTCTGCCAATGAAAACGACAGTAACTGAGCAAGGTCTGGAAGTCTAGAGGTTGGTTCAAGTTCCCATCAATCAGAAAACAAGATAAGAAGGAATTTTAAACATAGCCATTAGCATGCAAGTAATGAACATGGAGAAGATATGCACAGCTCATTATGCTAAGGAGTGTTTCTTTAAAATGTACCAAACCCCGAAATACTTTAAAAAGTGCACTGAACTTCAGTGAGACTTTGCATAAGAGCTTGATTGGCAACTGGAACATGCCCTGCTTCCCAAAGCCCCCAGTGGGGCGAGCAGGGGCAGCAGCTGGGAGAGCAGCTTTTCAAACCAGGTCCTGTTCCATGATCCCGTCTAGATCATTTGGACATGCAGTGTTTAGAAAATAACATTTACATGCCTCACTGTCTACATGCTGAAAAACTGTGCTGAGCAGGTAGGACAGCTGAATCAGGGATTGCTGGGTCTATTTACACACTGTCAGCTGAACCTTTGTTCCCTATCCTATTTTGGGTTGGCATTTTTGGTGCAATCTAGGGTATTTTTAAGCATAATAAAAAAAACCCAAAAAGCACCAGTGAAGAAAAATGTAAAAACAAACTTAAAAAGGTGAAGGACAACATAATCAAAACAAAACAAAACAAAACAAAACAAAACAAAAAAGGAAATAAAAGAAAGCAAGCTACGGTCAGATAGGCTTAGACCAGAGTTTAGAAAGCTCTTTCAATCAGCTCTACCAGTAATCCTATATCCTTACCTGCAATATAAATTACTCTTTAGCTATTATAGTCCTCCTGAGCAAAGACAGATAATCATGTTGAATTGTGACAAATTATACGGTGGTTTTGAGATGTGAGCAAGCACTCACAGGGGAGTAGGGCAAGACCACTTAAATCCATTTCATTTGTGACTTAATATTGTGGGTTAAAACTTATGCGACCTTTGCCAAAGACATCTCATGTATGTGCAGGAGAAAAATCAAATCCCAGGTCTCAAAAGATTCCTAGCAATAAGATATACAGTTTCTGACAGGTCACCCAAGGCACGGCCTGAATTTTATCATGGAATTCTTACTGATGGATTAAGTACCACTTTAACCAGAATAACAATAAATAAAAATCCCCCAGTGGAAAAATGTAGAACTGTGTAAAATTTAAGATTTCACTCATTCCAGTGGAACAGCCAGCTTTTAACATCTTTATACATGTGTTTTCCCTACCAGCAAAAGACATTCTTCAAGTTTGTACAGAGTATTCTCCCTGAAACTGGAGCACTCGAAAGATCTCTAATACTTGAGATTTCAAACTGATGCAGTTACCAAGAGAAGCTGTGTGAAGCACTGATCCTTCTTGGCCTCTATAAGCCAAATTTTTAACCTTTTCCTTAGGCAGAATTTGTGTTGATCTCACTGGGAGATTCGCTCAAATGAGGACAGCAATACTAGACTCCACTAGGAGCAAGAACCAAGTATATCACTTCAATTATTTTAAAATTGAAACCATATAAAAATATATTTGCTTTGTCCAAATGTGTATGAACAATAGCAACGCAGAGCATTTCATAGGCCTGCTTCATACAAGGACAGCTACACATTCAAACGTGGCTGCTTTCAAAGCACCCTCACTCGTAATGAACAAACACAATGCAAACATTGTGAAGCCGAATGCTCTCTCCAGAATCTGGCATGGGTACATGCTCTCCAGCATCTGGCATGAGCCCAGGGTAGGGTAATACAATATGTGTAAGGGAAGGGGGAAAAGGCTTTCTCAAGGCAAGGAGAAGGGAGCCTAAAAGGTTCAGGTGAGGGACAAAAGGCCAATCTTACTCTCTCACTTTTCCCCCTCGGCCTGCTGTCCTAATCAAAGTTCAAAGCTTTCAATTGAGTTTAGCTCTGCTGCTCCCAGAATACAGAGATGTTCATGTATTTTTGCCCTTCTGAAAAAAAAAAGGAGATAGGGAAATGGTTTAATCCTTAAATAATATGTGCTATCAGCAATATAGCATCAGGCCTCTTCCTCTGATGCACTGATCAGAAAATGATATAGGGTTACAATACACAACAACCAGAACAAACATATTGATTTCCATTGCATGCCATTATTTCTACCTTTGCAAATGAGCCTAAGATTCAGGATGTTTAAATGAAAGAATATGACCTGACAATCTATTCTCCACTAGTGTCTTTTGTACCAATGAGTACCAGTAACAGCAAAACCCAAATCACAGAAATCCTGAGTCCGAAGCTTTCCTGAGCAAATACAGCGGTCTTCCACCTCCACTGCATGAATTCCAGGAACAGCACAAGAGCGTAAGTCACATCTTTATGTAGTGCAAACCAACCAACATAATACAATTTATAACAAATGCAAGCAGCTCCCATGCCTGCAAAGAGAGCTGGGGCTGCACAACTTGGAGAAGAGAAGACTCAGGGTATGTGGGGTTGTGTTATATCAATGTATATTTAAATACCTGGCGGGAGGGTGCACAGAAAATGAATCAAGGCTCTTTATACTGGTGTCAATGCAAGACATTCCCTCTGAACCTCAGGTTTAACTGTGAGGGTGTCAAGGCACAGGCTGAGAGGCTGTGGAGTCTCTTCCTTGGAGATATTCAGATGTCTGGAATGGGTCTTGCCTAACTGGCTCCAGGTGCCCCTGCTTGAGCCCCTGGCTTGGAACAAGTGCCCTCCAGAAGCCCCTTCTAGCCTCAACCATTCTGTAATTATGTTAACTTAAAAACCCCTGAAATTGTCAAATTTCAAGGTTGAATCTGTGCTACCGAGTACCTTTCCACTTTCTGGCCACAATTCTAGACAAAACCTCAGTATTACTAATTGTACTGAAGAATATGAAAGAATGAACTTGTTGCATGACTTGGGTAAGTCAGTCATTAAAGGTTAATGTTTTCTGTATTTCTAAATAAGAGATTAACAGAGTGTGTATGTATTACAACAGACTGTGAGAAACAGTTTACACTGCAATAACACATCAATGTAAGAAAAATGTTGCTCGCTCTAAAACTCTGTATTAAGTGTGACTGGGTGCACACTCAATTTCAAGTACTCTGGACCACTGCCTCATCACTATTCTCCAACATGCACAAGCACACATGTAAAATATAGCTCCTCTTTCCAGAAAAGTTCTTCCAAAAACCCAAGGGTAAAGCTAGGGGTGTGGTTATGTTGAGATAGTACCAGCCATTTCTGTTGTAAATATACCTTGTGATATCCAAGATAAGGAATATCTCATCCTTAACCAGCTTCTCTGTTGTGCCTAATTGAGTAATTACTCTTTCACCATCTTCCTCTGCTTTTTCCCTGCTTCTTAACAGTACAACAATAAGAATATTTTTTCGTCTTACTCTTGATGAAAAGATTGATCTCAGGATTTTACTAACTAGTGAGTTGATAAATTTAGGAAAACTCTTAGAAGTATGCTATTCACAATGCTGTAGGTAGGTATGCTCACAAGTTAAAGGTGTATTCTTTCATTATTGCATAACTATTTAGAACTGATGGGCAATATCCACACAGCATGCTTCCACTGATTTAACAAGAAATTACTGAGGACATAAGGAGCACTTAGAACTGTGAAGTGACATTTGCCTACACATCATCAGTCACGATTAAGCCTTAAAATTTATTATCACAGTGAATGATTATTTTATAGCCTTGAATCCAAATGCTACTGGAGCTATACAAAGAGGCTCATACTTTGGTATGCAACAGTAGGTTAGAACTTGTTAAAATAAAACTAAATTTGGCTATGTTAGATAGTTTTCTAAAGGTGTGTTTCCAAAGAAAGTGTTAAGTTCTTTAAAATATTCCTTCAAAAACACATTACAATTGGATTCATTCTGTTTCTATGAAACAGACCAGATTCAGACACTGTTGTTCAAAAGTAAAAGGTATTTATACAAATATTCCTAATTTGGAAAATGCTTATACGAGAGCTTCTTATTGAAAGGACAGCAGACTGTTCTTTTAAATGCCAGAATTAAAATACTGTATCAGTTAGACAAATATTTTGCCAGGGAAAAAATACATGAAATAAGCTATCACCCTGAAATGGGTATAAGAATTTCCACTGGTGTAAAACACACTTACCTAACTCTTTATTTATCAGTGGGGGAAATTCCACAAACTTAAGAGAAAGTTTCTGCTCTGTCTTACTATGAATTGTTGCTGCTCCAACCCCTCTCCCATTTAAAATCACTTTACTTGGAATGATGTACATTTTGAGCATTGGAATCTATTTGTAAAACTGGTAGTTGCAGTAACAAGATGAGGTTTACATGTCTGTCCACATCAGCACCATGTACTCAAGATGGATTTCAGCTGCCAAAAAGGTCAATCCAAACTGCTTGCACAAACCTGTCTTTATGCTCCTGTTTATTATGCTCCCATGTAGTCGATGTCTCGTGCACTAAAACAGTGCAGCCATATGTCAACATCTCTCTGGTGGTTCCCAATGTTCTAAACAAGAGCAAGGGTGCACTGAACCTCCCATGTAAACTTTATACAACAGATTCAGCAGAACTGTAATTATTTACAAAATGATGGCATGAGAAATCTCTGGATTTATATCTCACTTTAAAGTAACAGGGATTGTGTCCACATAATTCTTGAGTTCATGGTAGGTTTCTAATTTACTTTCTCATTTTTGGTATGATAAGACTCAACTCAGCATTCTTTAAAAATCAATGTCACCAATTTTTTTAGTTATTAATACCTTTCTAAAAAGGTACTTCTCTCTCTGTTTTTCCTCTATTTATTTTTCTTTTATTAAAGGCACTGTATTTCATTACAGATGAACCTGCATGTTGAATTATTGGCACTACACAACACTTGTGTCTTGGATTCCAGTTTTCCCTGGATAGAAAGGAGTAAGTAAACAAGGAAAGCACAGAATTCACTCAGCTGCAGAGGATAACTGCAAACCATTGTTTGTAGGTAAATTTCACTGGACTCCACTTTCGAGCTTCTCTCAAAGCCTGACATATTTGTCACTATGTCAGGTCCTCAGCTGACAGACAAATGACTGTGTCCTTTCCACTGTTCTTTGCACACAAATGGAACAGGACAGCAGAGAGTCAGGCCTACCTGACACAAAGTGCACTCAGGGATTCTGACCCCAACTGATACCAGTTCTACAGGACTATCCCTCACCAGTCCTCCCTTAAATTTGTGTCCCTCTCTGGGTCTTCTTCCTCCTTACTTTTAGTCTTCTTTTAAATACTTTTTCTTTCCCCTCAAACAGTGCATGGCAAGGAATCAAGCTGCTTCTCTAAGATCAGAACTAAGTAAATACAACACCTTGGTTTTTAACTTAGTAGCCACAATGTTTATGAACATTTGCATCGACTGCTTTTCAGTTGCTTTAACATTTTCATATGCAATTAATATACACTAAAGTATTCCTACACAGTACATATTGAATTACCTTTGCTTCACGAAGAAAAGCATTCCATTGTTTTTGTTGCAAAGCTAATATATAATGAAATAATAATGATTATTTGTAATACAGTGTTGCTTGTCTTAGGATCTCCAATGATTGAGTATAATGAAGTATTTATTATTTCTAGTTCAGGACAAGCAAACAGTGTTAAATGGCTTCTCCAGAATCCAGGGCTTATGGTCCTCTGCTCCAGCCACTCTTACTACGGTTTGTTATTTCTCTATGCTGGTGGGCCTCTTGCCTGAGTCTAAGACAGTTAAATAATGTAATTAAACAATTAAGATGATTGTCCTTAAATGATCAATTAAGACAGAATTCTAAACATGCTTCCTCATTTGGAATTTAGCCTCCTTTCTATCTCCCTCTGTGTATCAGAGACAAGGCAGCTAGGCTAAATTCAGAAATCATTGCACTTCTTGTATTATGTGGTTTATCCTAAGCTTACATGAGTGCTATGTGGTGAGTGTTCCTTTTTTAGGGAAAACTTACATCTACTCAGCCAATCAACGCAGCCAGCAGTTGAATGGATTTAACATGAAGAAAAGACAATTTTTACTTCTTGCTGTATCACATATATATGTTACTTTCTTCAATAGCTGGCTGATATAACAAGTGAGTTCTGGAGTTGCAATGAATGCCCATGTTAAACATCTGAAATTTACTGAAGTAACCTTCATGTGCTTGCTTAGAACACTTTTTGTTAATTACACTGGAACTGGAGCAATAAAAACCAAAGCCAGTGATAGCACACTTACCACACCTCAATTTAAATAATTACCAGGCAGAACTGAGCTGATAGAAATAGAGAGGCTACAGGGATTTTGTGATATGTAAATAAAACTGGCATGCCTAAAACATGCTTCATCTCTAACAGCAGATATTGTAACTTAATTTAAAAGGAATAATATTTAAATAAAAGATTACCCACTTAAGCAAGTTTTCTCTCCAAGCCTCCCTCTCAGTTTTAAGTCACTCTGTTTAGATCCTTTGCAGAACTGGTGTCTTTCTTTACTACTTTCAATCTGTATCATAAACATTCAGTGTTATTACAGACATCATGGTATCAAACTCCAGATAGTCTGATGTTTTAGGGGAAAAAATTAGACTATTTAAAGTGATTATAACTTTCCACTTGATAGTTTAACATTCTACAATCATTACTGAGTCTGCAGGCCCTGTTAACCTGTTCTGGTGAGACAAACATGTCTTTTCTAATGTTTACTGAGATATTGTAAATTACTTAACGTACAGCAGAGTACGTTTTTCTCAGTTAATCTAGATCTGATCCCTGAGGGGCTATTTATTACATATGTATACAACCTGTCTGTAGAAGTGAAGTTAATGTAATATGACACAAGTAGCACACATTGTTTAAATGTGTTCCAGAAAGTTAGCAAATTTAGTTAAAAGAATACTTACATGCTCTTCTGCCTGGAAAACAATGAGGAAAAGGGTTCTAAATATTAAACACTGCTGTTCACTGTAGGTGGCCAATTAATACACTGTATCCAAGCTGGAACAAATCCTTCAAATATATACATAAAGCATATAATCTCTTATCTGCTTAGGCATGATCAAATTTTTAACAAATCCTAGTAACTTCAAACACAGCTTTAATGGGATGTAGTACTAAAACATGCAAAGTAAAGAACAGAGTTTTTAAGAACATAATCTGTTTTAGAATGTTTCAAGAGAACTGCTTTGAAATGCAATTATAATCTTAACCCATGAGTAAATGTGTGCCATCTTGCAGAATTAAGTTACATGAATTAATATATATAGAAAGAGATATCCTCTTGTTCCTAACACCTATCACAAATTGAAAATGAGGATTTATATCTCAAGATACAGAAGTATCTTGAGGTGGTTCTAAAAGGTAGCTATGTTTAACACAGGAGCACATTTATGGCTACAAGCTTCGTCCCTGTAAATGTTTTATTTGATGATGAGAGAGAGAGTTTACTTGAGAGAGAATCCCAGCAGGATTTTACAACTATACTATGCCCTGATAAATAGTTGGAATATCTTTTAACAGCATCTATCTGACTTTTGCATCTTTATCTCACTAACCTAAAATAAACACAATGCATCTTTCTCTCAGGGTGCAAAAAGCTCAGAGTGGGAGTAGCTGGTCGCCAGACAGCACCAACTTTCCCTTACATGTTTAGTGAAGACACTTATTCCAAAGGCTGTGCTTCCAGTTTCCTTCTTGTATGCAGAAAATGAGATTTTCACACTGGTTTGGTCACTTTTTGTTCTCGTTTACAGTTCACTTGGCTGAATGACTGACAAATGAGACATATTTTGAAAACAGCAATATGGGTTTAGAATTGGTTCAATTACCTTGAAGACAAAGTGCAAACTGTTTCAGGTCATAGAATCATAGAACCATTTAGATTGGCAAAGACCTTTGAAAAGGTCAGTACGTTCTCTACAGAGGCACAAGTTAGACTAACTGCTTCTCATTCTGAGACAAAAAATAGCACCTGATAATTTAAATTTCCCTTCTTTGCCTCAAATATGTTGGAATTCCTGATTAAGAAAAGAAACACACCGTATACTTGTGATGCAAGCTGTGTACTCTAACACAGTAAGCAAACCTTTAGACTATTTACAGACCACTCTGTTAAAGAACATCAGTGAACTCTGTGAAGATGCGCATTTCAGTGCTTTGATGTTAAAAGGAAAACCAAAAGCAATGGAATTTTGCCATATATGGTAACTGTGCAAGGTGTGATTTTCATCTTTATTCAGTGAACAGTCACAGTCAGACTCAAAAAAAGATGTAGAAATACAACCGAAATTCAGGCAGAATTTAGGCAATCATGAAAAGGCTATTCAGCTCCCACCAAATATAATCAAACTCTAAAAGCACCTCGGTTTTCATTTTTAAGAGTCCTGAGTGCCTTCATTGCTGCTTTCATGCCTGCCTCTAAACATATCAGTTACCACAGAAGAGAGCAGCTCATCAGACCTTCATTCCTGCCTAACCATTAGCATCCCAAGGATCTCTGACCAGGCAGTTCATAGACATTTGAGATCAGGTTCCAAAACCAATGCAATAGCAACTACAGCTTCTGGTTTTTAAGATATGGCAAAAGGTTAGATTACCGCTACTTTTTATTACTAGTTCACCACTTGCAGAATCCACCATCCTCTGCTAAAAAGATTCAAATCCTTTGCAAAGCAAGTTATCACTGCAGGCTGGAAAAGAAATGGATGTGTATGTGTGAAGAGTAGCTAGAATCATTGTGCTAAAGCTGTTTTGGGAAAATCAAGGCTTGCAGGTTTCTGTTCTAAGAATAGAGCAAAACAGGAAAAGGTGTGGAACTGGAGTTTTGTCTCATGCTTCAAGAACAGTATTTATAATTTGTAGGGAAAAAAAATTAGTCAGTCCATAAACAGATGATTCCAGCTCCTGGGTCTCTTGCTGATAGAGGGAAGGCTTCATCACCAAGTTTGACAACACTGTCCATATTTGCTCCAAGCAATTCATCTGTAGTGGTCAAGACTCAAGGGAAGATTTAGTGACCCTTTATTCCTCTGAGACAATTATGGCCTCTACTAATTACAGCAGAGGAAAAGTCTGAGTCCTCTAAAATGGAAGAAGGACTCTACTTTGCAAGCACAGTGTGTGAGCACTAGCAACAGACATCTTGATTGTTTTGGAGGTTGTCATGGCCACTGGAAGATTTTTAAAAAAACAATAACAAAAGAACCCCCAACAAAACCAACAAAACCACAACAAACCAAACATCAAAGAAACCTACTGAAACCTATGTTATTCTTGTAGCTATAATGGGAGAGGTCCTTCTGTTGCTCTAACAGAACCAAGCATTTACCTCTCAAACATCTTATGGCAGGATTCAACATGCACCTCTGCCTTTACCCTTCTCCACTGAATAACTAGATGCTCAGTGGTTCTGGTGCCTTCCAAGGCCTTTCTCTCTCTGTAAATAATATTAGCGTTTCAAGTCTATTTGTGTGTTTTTGGAAATGCAGAATATCCTGTCTAGATTTGCAAGTACCAAGCTCACATTTACTATATATTCCTTAGTTTTAGCACTACTTGAAGGTCCTTCCTAATCAATAGCATCCCGAGTAGGAGATGAGTAAGAACTTAAATTGAAGCTAGTTGTTTCCTCTCCAAACTAATAAGTTGTCTTTATTTTTTAATTAAGCTTGTTAGAAAGATTATGCTATATCTTTCACTTTTACTACACAACATGCTGACTTGAACTATATTTATTACAAACTGGATTTATGTAGCTTTCTACACCTACAATAGCTCTCATTCTAAAGGAAATAATGGGGATGTCAAGTATCCAAACAGAAGTAATTCCTTTTGTAGTCAGTATAAAGCAGGGAAAACAAAGAACTCTGCTGTAATCTGTATGAGTTTGAAAATGTCTCTAAAATGCATACAAGACTAAAGATTCCAAAACAGCATCTTGATCCAAATCCCAGTAAGTTTAACTGAAAGACCCTCCACACCAAACAGGGCAAATTCCATCAGTTTTGAACCAAGTCCTAGTATCTTCAAAGTGATTTGAATGTTCTTTTCCACATTAACAGAAGATGACAAATATATTCAGATACAACACTATATTTATTTAAACATCTATTCCCAGTCCCAGTAAAGTCACTGCAAATTCTACTAACCTGAAGAATGTATTTATGTGAAAACCTTTCTCCATAGCTTCAGCACTATAATTTTTGAAGTTTATGAGTTAATATTTTCTTAGCACTGTTTGACTAATGACTAAATCTTTGTATCAATGACATATACAACAGAGGTCATTTAATCAAAATATTCCTAAATTACATGCCTGGTTCCCTTTGAAGAATTCAAAATAAAATGTAAGCATTTATCCTTTTTTATTTTTTTTTTTTTTTTAGAAATGGAGAAACTAAAGAATAGGGGAGAAGCAATTTCTCAGTATTGCACAACAACCCAGGAGCAGGTTAATAGGGCATAACAAACCATTGCAATCATCCTGTCTGATCTCATGAACAGCATCGGTCAAGGACTCTACAGAGTTTAAATAAATAAATCCGGTTTAAAATAGAGCATATCTTCTAGAAATAAATGGATAGAAGAAATAAAGTGTAATTCCAAGATGTTCAGTGACTGTCCTGTTCTTGCACTGCTCCAAATGTTACTCACCTTCTCTCCTCAAAATAACACTTTAGTTGAAGTCAAAATTTTTCTAGCTAAGCTATCAGTTGTGCTGACTCCTAACTTTGCCTGCTAGAATGAAGAGCTCATTATTGGAAGATTTCTGTTCCACATATACATACTTATATGGACGAGAAAGCAAGAATAGCATTTTAGTTTTCTGCCTGATTGGCAGTAAGCCAGTCACTATAGTCCCCCAGGACACCCTCCCACAACTACTGCTAAGTATAGTTTTACATTCACTTTTGAAAATAATGCATAATTCATATTACTTTGATATAAAATTAATGACATACAGAAAGCAAAACATATCTTTACAACAAATTAATTTGAATTTTACTGTAGTTACAAGGGAATAAAAAAAAAAGGCATCTTGCCTCAAATTCTTTGAGGACGTTTACCTTCATCAATTTGTTTTCCTCTTATTGATCCACACTCTTAGGATTCAGCTACACAGATATTTTTATTTGTAAATTAACTATTTGGGTTTTAACTATATGGACTGTGTAAATTGCCTTTTAATAAAACAAGAAAAAAATCTTTCAGTATTCAGTTGTGCTATAGCATATCCTCACAAAACCCTTGAAAATTGTATACAAATCTCTGGCCTATATAGGTTAGTGTATGACATGAAACTAAGTTGCATCATTGAAACTTCTATCCCAGCCTCTCTCCTCCCATTAGATGTAGCTAGAGGTAGGTCATTGAGTCTGATAAATTTCTATTTGAAGAACAGCCAGATGGCTTTTCTTAAAAATTTTCTGAAGTGCTCTCTAGCTCAAGAAAAAAAAACTCAGAGGAAACAACATCCAAGAATTTAACTTACAATTTACTTTAAGAAATCAAATACATACATTTTCTGAATGATAATTTTTGTGTAATGTCACATATACAACTATTTTTGCTTATAAATGTATAGATGATCCATTGCTTCCAAAACTAGGAAAAGAAGGGTTTAAATATAAAAAGAGCAGTATCTAAGTCTGGTTGGTGCTCTGCCAGAACTTACTCTAATTCTTAACACAATACAGACTATTTAAAGATACTTATTTAAAGTACACACTCACCTTACTTAAATCACCTTACAATTAGACATAAATTGCCTTCCATACTGAGAAAAAGATTAATAAAGGTGAAAAAAAGACAATATTTCTTTAGTTTGCCTCTGGAGATCTAGATAGTACCAAGATGCTTTTGAGAGGAGCAAGCCCTCCAGCTAAATAACTGGTAAGGCTATCAAAATCTGCATGCACAACATGATTTGGAACTTCACCCTCCAGAACAACTACCTTGGTCCTTATGGGTTTGTTTTTCTTCATTTTCATTTTCTAAGAGTAATAAAGATCTTGGGGTAGGGCATTTCCTTTGGATTAATGACTGGCTGGGGTTAATGGCCAGGATGTTCCTTGGGCCATCAACTCCTCTCAGACAGTCATTAATCCCCAGGAAATGCTCTGTGCCTCAACCATTATTGCTTAATTTCACTGCAAATAAACTACCGTGGCAGACAGTGTGCTGTATGCTATCCCTTAAACACAAGCAACACAGATTCACTTCATTTTATCAATTGTTTACTGTATGGGCTATTTTCTGTAGCAGGAGGAAATCACATATCTTTTGACTGTTCTATGAAATCTGTTGGTTGCCCTCATGATCATTTGATAGACTGGACTATTTCTGCATGAGTTATTCTGTTTGTCACTTATGTTGTCATTGTTATTAACTATCAGCTGGAAGGACATTGCTCACTTTATTTCAAATAAATGCTCTAAATATTACTTGCAAAACATATTTGCCAATGACAGTGTTACCTACCCATGCATGCATATCATCTTAAGTATGAGGTTATTAAATTTTACAGGATACTTCATTTGACACATCCTGACATTTACTGTACAATTTCAGGCAGGCCACAGAGTTATTAAATTATCAACAGTAAAATATAACATGGACTTTCTCCAGGCTTGTGCTATACAAATATTTACTAGAGCACAGAACTTTGTTATATTTCTCTAGTCTACTTGATAATCCCCTGATTAGACATCCACATGCTTGGTGGAGCCAAAGAAAAACTGTAAATGGTCAAAGGCGATGCAGCATATTTGTTTTTAAAGGCTAACTTTACAATAGTTTGACTTCAGAAAACTATTTAATCAAACTGGCCAACCTCATTGATTTCTCAGATTTGGGACTAAAACAAAAGGATTCAAAGAAGCTATTAGTGGTAACTGAAAGCCACTTTTACTAAAGCCTTAAGAGCTGAAAACTTTAGGAATTTGGATATTGCTAACTAATTGGGGCACTTACTCTCTGCCTTTTATGTGAAAAACTTCAAAATACAGACAATAGGTAAGTGCTTATGGTCAAAAGCATTTATTCTTTTCCAGACTTTTATTCTTAATTCTAAATCCAGTATAAGGACAATACTATGCTAAAATAAGTGGAATGACATAAGTAGAATAAATGGAATTTAAATTACCATTTTCAAGGACCTGGTGTATTCTTCACAGTTAAATGCATTTACCATGCATTAAATTTCTCTGTGGTATGAAAAGTGTCCACAACGTATTTCTTGTAGTTATCCACAGCCTTACATTGTTCTGCTACAAACTTCAGTGATTTTTGCTCGGAATCCAAGAGAAGATTTAGCTGTGAAGATAGCAACAGAGAAGGTGGTTCGGTTATAAAAATTATTATTTATTTAAAATCATCATTATCTTGATTGGGAAGAGCTCGTACTACAAAATCTGAACAGATACCCAGGCTGCATTTCCAAACACCCACCTCACATAAGTATGCTGAGTTCCAAGAAAAGATGCAGGAAGTTGTATTAGTACATTCTATCACTACTGCTCTGATAAAAAAGTTCAAACCCTAGTTCAAACCCTAATGGTTTGTAGCATGTCCATGAAAAGCCTGGCCTGAAGTGCTGCTAACAAACTTGAGTTGGAGGCAGTGAGGCAGAGAGGCCTTTTGCAGAATCTGTTTTGACAATGCCCTGACAATTTCCCCTGAAAAAGCTGGCTTTTATACAGTCCTGCAGTTTAGGAGGATGTTTCACGCAATTCTGTTATTCCACATGTTAATACATATAGGAGAAAAATATCCCCACAAAGGGTTGCCTTGTTTGTTTAGACTACAATGTAGTAACAGGAACCCACACTTTAAATAAAAGTAGTTTGATATGTACTATACTGAAGAAGGTCACCAGTTGAAAAGGTACGATAGAGCGCAAAGCAATGAGCTTTGGTAAGAACACAAAAAACTAAAAGGACAAAAGAAGTACACAACAGGCTCAAACAAAAAAAAAAAAAAGAAGAAAAAGCACCAACTACATTTCAGATCTAAATATGGCATTTTAATCTAAAAAATATGAACAACTGGTTGAGTGAAGTCACCCAGGTCATTCTAAGCATACAGATGTCAGGTACTGAAAAACACTATTGCACTTTGATTCTCTGAACAAGAATTTCCAGTCTTTTCCTGCATGGTTTTGCTTTCAAGTATAAGCAGACTATGTTCATTAAAACCAGATGCTACTGTCGCTTTGCTCCATTTCAGTTATCAATATTATGTTTGAAAGATTCAAAACATTTTAATAAAAATTTAACTGTGTTTGTGATCACATCAGGCAAGGCTGGGTTAAGATGCCAAATTCCATAGGCCTTCTTGCAAAGAGAAAAGAAAAATCTAGATAATATGAACGGTACTCCCCCCTCTTCTTTAAAACAGTTTTAAAATTGCTTGTGCATTCCAGAACAAAAAGCAAACAAATAAAAATATCATCAAACCCAAACAAAAGCTAAAACCCTAGGTAACAAGAAAACATATGTCATCTGATGGCACACCCTGCAGACTTTCTGTCAGCTAGAAGGGGAACCAGCCATGCTTTTCTCCTGTTTTCTTCAACTGAGGGAGGCTTTAGAGGAGGAAAATGCAGAATACATCTACTTTGACTTTGCTTTTGCTTCACTGGTGAATGTTATTCTAAGGGGATCTATTCTCTGCTTCCTGCATGTTACTCCAATAGCTGAAATGGAGGTGGTCCAGAAAAATCACATCTTCAAAGCCTGAATGCTCAGTTTGCAGCTCAAGCTCGTTCTCATATTGTGAGATCTACTGGGCTCCAGGGCTTATGCCAAAGGTCAGAAAGTATTGCTCTAATTTAGGTTATTATCATTATGGGAGCTTTTAATGGATTAGTGTTGTACATTTCCCTTGTTTGGGCAGATACACACAGTATGGTGCTTGGCTGTGCTAAGAGCTGCTTCTTTTCCATCTTTGAATTTCTCAGATTTCTTACCATTTACCAGGTAACAGCTACAATATAATTCTCAAGCATTCAATTGCTGGCAGTTGTTAGATACAGCTCCATAGCCTATGCAGGTCCCATTACCTTTTGATTTATTGATTTTTCTTCTTTTTGTTGCTGTTTCTCTACTGAGTGCATTTTCTTCCTCCTAATTATGTTATAGATTCCTATAACAAGAACGACTCCTTCATTTTTTTCACATATAATGTTTCTTTGCATTATGAAATGTCTGTATTTGCAAGAAGCTACTGTCCTACATCAGAATCTTGCCATGAATCACTGGATCTGTCCTACCTCATCGTGAGCACTCATTTCCATCACAGAACAGCTCCAGAGGAAGACAGCCTTGGTTACAAGTGATAACATCTGAGTCTTGACACCAGTGAATTAAGCAGCAAAAATACTTATTTAACCCAGGAGAAAATTTAATTCCGAAACTGGAACAAAAAACCAGGGCGATGAATGCATCAAGGCATATTTACGTAGGGAGACATGCAAATACGTCCTAAAAGTTCTAATTTTTCCTATGGAATGTCTATTTCACATTCCACTCCTAAAATAACACACAATGGGTTTTCCAGTGAGATGATGAGTAGCTGGATATTCCAGGACAGGTAATGAGCCATTGTTCTTTTAATTTTACTTTATTTTTTGGTAATTTTTAAAATAAAGAAATTTCATTGAGACAAGGATAAATAGGCAGTGACATGTGTAACTTTAGTGATCTTTTCTATGAGAAAGGCATAATTGCCTCAACTTACCTCAGTCCATAAACGTACATTATTTTGGAAGCATAAGTTAAGAAACCTCCCTTTGAAAGGTCCAAAGATACTTTATATATTCATATGCTTCAGATTTCAAGATATATAACTGTGCATACATCAAAATGAAAGGGAATACAATGCATCTCTTAAACAAGCAATACACTCTACAGGCTTCACTTTAGATGATTCATTTGGAAATCAAGTGTCCCCACATTCTCAAAAAAGAACAGTGAAAAATATAACCCTGATAGATTCCAAAACTTGGCTTATGAGCACTGTTAACTCACAGATCTCTATTTCACAAGTCACAATTCTGCTTAGTAATGCAGTTCTACCCCCTGATCATTTCTGTCTACCAAACCACAGCTAAATGCTGTAAAAACAGCAGCATTCTGTCTGCACAGCTGCAAATTGCAGGGTCCCACTGCAATTGCGAATCAGATGAAACACACCTGGTGTGACTGCACACACTTAAAGAAGTCCTGTGTAGTACCATCTCTATGTTTTGTTCTGATCCACACTAAAAACAGCTGGGAACCTTGAGTAGGAGAACTCTGAAATAATGTACATCTTAGTTCTCCCAGCCATTACATCCTTTTTTGAGCTGGAAGTTTTGCCTCAGCGGAAAAGGTGGACTCCGATGATTTGTCAGAGATTTACAGCCAGAAGAGAAAGGAAGCCTTACCTGAAGACTTGGTGTGCATCTGTACAAACTCTCTGGTATCTACACATGCAGCTGATGCAATAAAAACGGGCCTCATTGGGGTCTCCACATATTCATTACTTGATTTCTGTGCAAAGATTTCACTTCAGAAAGAGTCAGACAGATGTATTCATAATCTTGGAAATCTTGTTTGGTAAAACCGCAACGATCCTGAGAAAAGTGATCTCTGAGTGGGACTTTTAATCTTAGTTTACTGTACTGCTCCTCTTTTTTCTGTGAGAGGTTTTTCATTCTCTCACAGGGTAAAGATAAATAAATACTATTAAACTTACCTCATTCAAATGGAACAAATAAGAAATAGGCCTAGATATTCCCCTTTGGATAAAGGCTTTCCACAGGTAATGGATGGTAGTGAAATCTATTAGTCCACCCTGAACACCAAGGATCACTGGACACTTCATAACCACAGAATGGAGATCAGTATTTTTCAGTGTCAAGATGACATAATAAATTTTTATTTATCCAAGGAGTCCTGACAGCTAGGCATGACTTTTTGAGGGATTTTCTTTGGATGAAAGGAAGAATTCCTAAAATAGAAGGCATTCTGTCTCACATGTCATGCCTTAAGGGTGTGGCCACTCTTACTTGGAAACCTTAACTTCTCAGATTAACTGAGATGATTTATGTAGCACTGAAGGCAGTTGTCTAAATAAGAGAGAGGAAGGAAAATCACGCTGTAGGGCCACCATGACGGTTAAAAAAGTGGCTAAATTTAAACAAACTATCATACAAATTTTCCTGTTTATCAAGTAAAACCTGAGGCAGTCACATACTGTCTGCCCAGTGAACCTCATTTTAAGGGCTTCCTTTCTGCTGGAGTTTTTGGTGGGTTTAGAACTTTACCTCCAATGTCCTCAGGCAATCTGTGCTGCTATTTGCATCTCCTCAGATCTGGTGCTATCCGGATTTGAAACACAAGGAATGACAAAAGATTCCTGCAAAGGAACAAGTACCCTAGGTACTACTCTCTGTATGATTCTATTTATCCTTCTATTCCATGATGCTGTCTTTGAGGAGGGGTCCTGAAACTGCATATAGGTCACGTTTGACACTTGTGGATCACAACACATTAGTAACTGTAGTGCACAAAGGAAGCTGACAGTTATGCTGGCCCTTGAAATCCTTGTGCATTAAAAAAATAAATGGTCGACTTGTCTGTACTGACAATCAAGAGGCAAATGGAATTTTAAAAGCTGAAGGAATTTACATTTCTGGGTTTATTTCTTGTCTAAGGGCCAACTCACTATATGTAGTAGGGTGAATTACTAAAAGCAGAAGTAAAATATGCAATGTCCCCGGCAATTCTTCTTTGATTTCCTACTGCTGTCATCACTGGCACGTATAAGTAAAAGCTCAGCTATCAATACAATGGCTAAAATTGCTAGACGGCAACACATTAGTAAAAAATTAAGTGATGAGGCTGGGATTTCTTGACAGTCCTTTTAAAGCCTTTCCTTGTCACATGTCATGAAGCATCTGCTACACTGCATGGTGCTAAGTGGAGGCTAATGACCCTTTAGGTCCCCTGGCAGGTTCTCCTTGACAACGAAGTGTAAATGGCTCTTTAATACAGCCAACCCCATTGAAATGAACCTTCCAAAGCCTACAAGGAGTACTGGGGTCCTCTTTAGCATGGCATCTCATGTCTTTGAGGCTGCAGTGAAGGATCTAAGTTAGAAAAATGGTTTATGAAGGCTTTACAGGTGAGCAGTAACTTATATTTCCCTGAGTTCTGTGATTCGCTGCAGGGCTACTTGTGGGGGCAGCACATCTTGGATGTTGTACACAGGAAGGTGAACCAGAAGGAGAGAAATTCTCCAAAGTCAAAACAGAGAAGGTATACCTAAAAAAATAGTCTGAATGCTATGGAAGAAAGTAAAAGTTAGTCTCTTTTCAGCTGTATTAAGAGAAGTCAAATGCCAAAAGAAACCTAGAAAATAACAGAGATACAAAATCTAGAATTAATGCAGATGTTTTTGAATTTCCTTAAATATAAACAATAGGACACTGAGATGATTTTTCAGGGACCAGAAAAGAAAATAAATAACTTTACTTAGTCATTGAACGGAAGAATTAGCAGCAGGACTTCTGACTTAATTTCAGACCTGCCATTATCTGAATTAGCAACCTTTATATGGTTATTTGCTTCAGTTTAGTTATTTCTTAAATGGGAATACAAAAATTAACTGATAGAGGAAATTTTACAGTTTCTCTTTTGTTTAATAATTTAACGATGAAAAGCCCCATTTTAAAGGCTATTAATGCAGAAGATAATTTCTTTTATTGAACAGTTTATAGCGGCTTCACATTGTCCATGGCCAATGGTAAAAGAGAGATTGACAAACTGGAGTGAGTCCAGAGGAGGACCACTTAACTGGTCTGGAGCACATGACACAAGAGAAGAGGCTGAAAGCTGAATTTGTGAAGTCTTAGGGTTTCTATTGTTCAGCTATCTACAAGCCAGTCAGGATCTTTGCAGAATGCAGAGTAAAAGAAATAAAAATGAAATCCTAATCACATACAAGTCAAAAAACATTAAAATGAATACAACTATGCAGGGAACAAGCTGCTTAGAGAGGCTGTGAAATATCCATCCTTGGATATTTTTACTAGCCAAGGCATGGGGCAAGCTGACACAACATGGAAGCTGGCCCTGCTTAAAGCAGGGGACTGGACCAGACCACAGTCAGACCTAAAGCATTGTATGATTCTATACACACATACCTTGATACTACATTTTGATGCATGTTTCAACAAAATTTTATTGGCCAAAAACACCCCTCAAACCATAAAACAAACCTCATTTTAAGTGAGTCAGCATAATATACATCACTGTTATGATCAGTGATACTTTCATTGTCATTAACTACCATGAAAGACAAGCCAGCAATTATTACCTTGTCCTCTTTTCTAACCCCCTAAAGGGTCCTTTAAGGTATTACACTTATTACCATATATAGTTAAATGATAAGCAGACATGGCCTTAAATTAGAACTTCAGAGACCCCTGAACTTGTGAAAAAGCAAGATCCAGAATGAAACTTTGAAACCCTAAGCTTTTAAAGACCCTGAATTTAAGAGGAGCTTATTCTGTCAATGTCCTGAAAGAAATGGTTTGCCCAGCTCCTCCAGGAAGCACAGGAGAATGAGATCTTGGCTCTGCTACAGTGGTAGAAATTTTGTTGCAGTGAAATTACAATTTCCTCAGTTTGTTCACTTCATTCCATCATCTTTTTGATGCAAATAAGTAAGGCACATGGAAGTTGAAGCTATCTTTGGAAAATGTCCCATGGGCTCTTTAAAAACTTTCAAAAAAGATTCTGCTTTAAACCTCTGGGTACATTTGTAAAATAGGTTTATAAATGTATGTAATCACAAATTATTTTAGTCTTGACGAGAGCATATGAATTTAAAGAACATGAGTCATAAAGAGAAAACTTCAATCAGATAGATGAATCCAATTTAGGAATCCCATTAGCTTGCATGTGACTTTATTTGACTTTCTTGAGCAGTACATTCTGAAGAAGCATTTCCAGCAGAAAAATAGTAAACATTAATGGAAAAGTGCTCTCTTCTCCATGTCAAAGGAACATGTTCTTCAGTGGAATGCTGAGGATTCCTTAAAGTAAAAAGGATTGCATCTTACTGTGCAACCAAACTGCAATGTGTAGGCATCACTTCTGGAAAGTGTTTATATCAAGCAGACACAGGAGAATAAATACAAAGAAAAAGTCAGGGCATCTGTAGATAAATTTCTATTTCTTCAACAAACAACTGATGCCAAGCAAGATATTGCACAGAACTATTAATTCAGCTTCAGATCAATGGTTTGTTGCAATGGTTCATTCTCTATAAGAGAAAATAAAATGGAAGTAAGAGGATCTCCCTCTCTCCGGAGCAAATTTGTATTCTCTTTGTGGCATTCATGCCACAGTAGTTACAGTAGTTACTGAAAAACATAACTATACATGTGTTTGGTGTCAGAGTCACCACATACATCTATATATACAGATTATTTGGCTCAAGTTTAATGTGGAATCTTACAGTATTCACTATCATATTTAGTGTATAAGGCATGTAGGTCTTGTTATATTTGAAAGACACCGCTTCACTTGTTTAAATTGATATTAACACTACTTGTTTTTTTTCTCTGGAGAAGATGGCAAGGTAGGTGGAACCCAATCTCTTTTAAAAAGTAATATAAATGTTTTGGATTTATTGCTTTATTACAGCCTACAACCTGATTTCCTCAGTTTCCACATCCTTGATTAGAACATAATTGGAAGGGTCTAGAAAGTGGCAGGTTTCTGCACCTGTTCCTAAAGTTGGCTTCAATGAGTTCGTACTTTTGAATCTGCCAACAACAGACAGGACTGAAAAAGATCCAATTCTCTGTTCCTAAAAGATGAGACATTAGGAAACCTAAGATTTGTTACTTTATAATTATAAATTACTCTCATAATTTATATGGAAAAAACTTTCTCTGAAATAAAAGCCCAGAAAAATGGATTAGAAGATCATTAACACACTATCAAAAAGATTAAATGCATATTGAATGTTTGTGCTGTCTCACTGGTTTGAATCAAATAACTACATGCCAGAATTCCCCTTGGCTCCCAGCTGACACACGGAAAACAACCAGTCTCTTCAGAATGGCAGGGCAGACTGCTGAAGATTCAGCCTAGGAGGGGCAAACCCCTCTGAAGTAGAATCAGCAGTCAGCCTTCTAAATGATTGCTGATGATTCTCTGGTATAATATTCTACCTTCCCATGCCAGGGGTGGTCCTTGCTCATATTCCTGAAGCCAGAATCTTACTGCTATTTTGCATAGCAACAACAGAATGGACCCTGAAGTCTAAAAAGATGCACTCTTTGTGATGGTGGAAAGTCCCACTGACTTTGGCATTGTTTCAGTTAACCAGGAAAAACAAAACAGAGATGTAGAGACAAATAGATGTAGAGATGGAGAGTGAGTGATACCTACTGTGATACATGGCATGGCAGTGGTGACTCCTGCTGATGTGAATCTTTTTTCTTTCCTGTTAAAGCTGTTGAATCAATATTAGCTTGTTAGCTAAAAAAACATTCACAAACCTGCATTAAGGGGGTTTGTGTGTGTAGTTATTTCTTAAGTGAAGGAACTATCAGTATATTCCCTTTTCACTGAACAACTCCACACTCTCACAGGAACCTGCAATCTGGCATTATGGAATTGTTTAAAAACAATGGCAAAAAGAGAAATGGCCTATTTCTTTAAATCCATAGGATCTCTCATACCTTATCTGCAACTTCCTAACTATCTTTTACGTAGTTACCTTGGACTGTTCCCTTTGGAAGTGAGAGGAACTACGGTGCTCACATCAAAAAGAATACAGCACTACTGTGGCCTTTCCAGAGTATTTTACTGTATGGCTTAACACAAGCTCCAACACCTTTTACGTCTGGTTACCATGCTCAGGACACAACATAAGAGGATGGACCACACTCCTAAAGGCAAAGTAAAGATTCATAGTGATGAGATTGATGTAACAGCTATGTGTGTCCCGTTTGCGAAGAGAACACATCGCTTTGCTTTCTAATTCTTTTGCCTTTTTTTTTTTTAACGTTTCGTTGCTCAAAATTGTAATTGGGATTTTTTTCTTCAGCTCTTTGGTATCTGTTATTGAGACATGGAGAAAAACTCAGCCAGCTCACTCACTGACAGCAGGAGAAGGTACATAGACCCAAAAATTATCTCTATGTTGCACAACACAAATTATAACATGGCTTCAACATGGCAAAAGACTAAAGGCTAGTTAGCTAAGTTTCAGCTGTTGGTTCTTTGTGGTCTCTCTTGGAATACTGCGTGAAAAACACCTACAGCATTTTTAACTTGCCATTGAATGAGCAATTTTCACGGGTTTTAACACTAAAGACTTCAATGGAGACCCTTATGGTGGCTTTGAACAGTAATAAATTCTGATGAAATATCTCCCACCCTTGAAGACTACCTTAATCTCTTTCAGGCATGTACTGGATAACCTCCAGGAAGATCAGCACTCTGCTGGGATACTGGGAAAAGGGGAGAAAACCTGTGAAAGACAGTCCAGTGGAGAGATAAAACTCACCAATTTTCTTTGAAAATGATCTTAGCATACAAATCAAATGAAAATATTTTAAAATCTGGTTTGTCCTGTCAAAACAAATTTCCACTTTCTGTGCCAAGGAATGAAAAGGTTGCAATCAAGAATTACCCCACATTTGAATGGGATGCTCCATCAGAAGAAGGAAATCACAATTTCTTGTAACTGGGGGGAAAAGGGAAAAAGCTTCTTTTAGCAGGACATAGAAGAATCACACAGCTTTTCATTATTTTAATGCTACTAAAAACTACTATTCTTTGAATACTTTCAAATTATTTCTTCCTGCAAAAGCCTTAACTCTTTTTTTAAATTAGTACAGTAACAAAGCTGAGTCATTTCTTGTTAGAAACTACTTCTCTAAAAGAAACCTCAAACTGAAAATTTAGATACAGAAGGGCATTAAATTAGAAACTTATTTCTTGTATACAGTGGAGAGAACCTGTAGTAATTTATAAAATCTGCAGTGCCAGCAACTAGGCTGAAACGGCTCTTCACTGCCTGCTGTTCATCTTGTCCCTTTCACCTCTCATGAATAAAAACCTCAATAAATTAGAAGATGGGATGGTGAAACTCAACTTTAAAAACAAAAAAGCTTTCCAGCAATGAAGTTGTCAGGCATTTGCACCTCATTGTCAGGAACAGCAGCAGAACTATCAGGCAAGCAGTGCCGTAAGGAATGCACAGGATGAACAGGATTGGTGGCAGGATTCCATAGCATTAATTCCACAGTACCTTCTTTTTGAAAAGATATTTACACCACAGTGCATACTTCTTAGAAAAATATTCAGAAGATATCAGGCAATAATGACTGAATAGTATTTTAATGTCCATGCTCTATCATCCCAAAACTCTGACTGAGATATTTAGTTCATAAGCTCTCCATGGAATTCTTACAGGTGAAGTAACCTGGACTGTATCAATCAAAGATAAAGATTCCATGCTGGCAATTAATGGCTGAATTCTAAAGAATTCTTTCAAACTGCCCTCTTACAGATATTCCACAAGCCATTTACAAATATAGAAGCCATCAGATGTGTTTTGCTGCTTTTTAGTACATCATGTAAGGCTACTGCAGCTCTCCAGTACTGGAGGCTAACAAGTTTGTTTGGATTAAGGAAGAATGCTAAAATCCTAGCATTACCTGGACTGGTACTTTAAAATCTGTGTAATGCCAATTATTCTTTCACCACAAAGCTGAGTGCAAACCAGTTTTTGCTTCCCAACTTTCAAAGAGTTTGGTTAGCTGAAACCAACAAACAAAAAAATCACATTTCTCCAAACTTTCTGATCTCAGCTGGAAGTGGAAGTATCAAATATCTGCAAAAGAGGCTTCCTCAGTGATATTTCTGACATGTCTGAAGGCAGAATACTCATTAAACACTCTGATGTCAAGAATTACAGAGCAAAAGGTTAGGAGTTCAAAAAAGCAATTTTTTTTTCCCTTCCAACTTTGGAATTACTAGAACTGCCAAAACTATTCTGTTATTCTGTGAGCATTTTTGTCTGTACTTAAGAGTAATATAGCCATTAATAATAAAAATGGGAACTAAAAGTGGCACATGGATGCAATGGGAGTGACTTATTGGCTGCAAATCCCCAGTTTTCTATAGCAAATACAAACATAGTATCAATAATTGACAGTTAGTTGATATGTAAGGAGCATTCTGGTTAGCAACGTAGCATCTTCATTACATCCATTTGGGAAATACGCAATTTAACCACAGTTAGTGCCTACAACTTGTAATGCATTGCTGTAAGTTTCCCATCATTGGCTACTACCATCTACATTTAAAAATAAAAGAATGTGGTAAATGTTGTAGTGGGTCTGAGCTGTGGTTCATCTTAGCCTGGGGTCCTGAAGAACAGCAACAGGAGACACTGACTGGGGAGAATACACAAGCCTGGTCTTCATCCAGAGTCATTCCCCTGTTCTCCAACAACCAAAATTTCCAGATTAGGGATGTTAAAAGAGTACCTCCCTGTCTATAGTGTCTGTTTATGGACCGGATGTTCATGAATTCTTTTAAATCCTTTTGAACCCATTTATACTGCCTCCACAGTCTTCTGTCAAAGTGTACACAAAAACTAGCTATCTGTCTTATAAAAACAAATTATCCATTTGGATCTCCTGTTAGTTTCAACAACTGACTTCCAACTGTAAAAGTACAACATGTTAATTATCTAGGAGCTAATTAACATTTTGGATTCATTTTACCTACCACCTTCATATCTTTGTAAACTTTGATCATAATTCTTTCCAGTTACCTCTGTTTCAAATGTAGTATTTCGCTTGCTCTTCATAAGGCAGAAGTTTCATCTTCATTGCCTTTTATGTTGCCCTCCTCTGAACCTTCTTCACCTTCACGATCTCCTCGTGAAACACAGAATTCAGAAGCACACAGAGTACTCAGCACGTGGGCACATCAGGTTTTTACACAGTAAGGCTCTGTCCTGGTCTCAGTATCCTTCCTGATAATACCAGCAATTTATGGGCTTTTTTTGGCTGCTGCGCACTGTGAGGGTGATTTCAGGGAATTCTCAATTATGACTATGGATCCTCTTCCTTTGGATGCAACTGCCAGTCCTGATGAAGTTTCATGGAAGCATTACTGAATGACCTTTAACTTACCATACTGCATTTTAAGGGACACAGTTACTCAGGACTCAGAACTCAACTCTGACTAGGACCCATGAGCACGCTCTTGTCTAAGAAATCCTATTCCAACCTTCTTAATGTGTTGCATATTTCAAGAATGATCTCTGTAGAGACTTGCAAGGAACAACACTGCAAGGCAAACATTTTTAGAACAATCCTCAACATCTCGCCCAGGTTTGTACTTCATGCTGCAGCAGACGTGGTCCCTTCTGTGCCCCCTTTCCATGACAGGTAGGCAACAGCCAGCTGCTTCTGTTTGCTCTCTCATTTTCATGGGCTACTTGAGACAGAGATAGGAGCAGAGCCTGGTACAGAGCACAGATGTTTTGTGCCAAATGGAGTGTTTTGCACCAAAGGGAAATGTGGGATCAGGAGTATAACAAGTCCAAAAGGGTAAGCAAAGAGTTTGCGGCTGAAAGCAGCATGATGTGCCAGCGAGAGAGAACAGCAGCCTTGCTGGCACTGCTGCTGGCCAAAGCCTTAATCTGTAAATCACTGCGCAGCCAACATGTCAAAAAAGTTTGGCCACCCTGGTGTACAGGCATCAGGATAAAAAACAATCTACTGTGCAAACCTCCAGAAACAACCCAGGCCAGTGTGCAAAACACCGGCAGTCCTAGGAAGAGGAAAGGAAAATGGCCAAAGTCCAATTGCTTTTAATCAAGAGGCCACAATTGAAAAGATCCTGTCCTACAATCTTAAAAGAAAAAAAAAGCCTCAAGAATACAGTCTGCAAATTTCCTCATCTCCATTTGGGAAAGCACTCTAGAATTTTTGGCACTAAGATGAGAAGCCAGTAGCAATTTAACTAAAATGTCAAATGTTACTGCCAAGTGTTGGTAGCTATTTCAAGGTATAAATCCAGGTTGCCCTTAAAGCCTAAAATGCTACCTTCTTCCCCACTATCATCACTAGTATTTTATGAGAATCACTTAATCATGCCAGAGAGGTTCAGATTTTTAAACAAAACTAGAGATCTACAAATTTAAAAGTTCTTTCCTCCACTCTGTGTGTAGTCAGGCCAAGTTATGTTCTCTGACTCATCACACCTGGAAGCAGCACACAAGGTGGGGTGCAATCTCCTAAGAGGAGTAGTGAGTTGCCATGGGGAAGAACTCAGCACTCCTCACTAGTGCAAATGCCCTAAAGAATCACACAGAGAGATAAACATCACATAGAATCAGTCAAGATTTCTTTTTTCCTCCTCTCCTTTCTCCCCTCCTTACATAAATTTTGGTTTCCTAATTCAGAATGTCCGTGCACTTAAACAACAATTTCTCATGGAAACGTACTGAGCTTTCACGAAGAAGTTAAATCCTGGCCAGGCAGAATTTTCCAGCCAAATCTAAAGTCAGAAACCTCAAATTTGCACTAAGACAGGATATGGGACATACAGGTTCAAACCACTGACTTAATTTGAAGCGAGAACATACAACTTCCTCATGAGGGGAAGAGCAGAGGCAGGCACTGATCTCTTCTCTGTGGTGACCACTGACAGGACCTAAAGGAACGGCCTGAAGTTGTGCCAGGGGAGGTTTAGGTTGGATATCAGGAAAAGGTTCTTCACCCAGAGGTTGATTGGGCACTGGAACAGCTCCCCATGGAAGTGGTCACAGCACCAAGCACAACAGAGTTCAAAAACCTTTTGGACAATACCCTCAGGCACAGGGTATAACTCTGTGACTCCTGCAGTGTCCTGTGCAGGGTTGGGAGTTGGACTGGATGATTCTTGTGCAGAGTATTCTGTAATTCTTGATAACTTAGACTTCCCAGAAGAATATCCTAACTACTCACACACCAAATCAGTCCTTCCCTACAAAATTATTATATTTTGTGAAAAAACTCCAGCTTATTACGATACAGAAAAAAGCCCAAACAAACTATGGTCTAGTAGCATAAGAGCTGTCTTTGGTGGAAAGTGCACCAAAGTTATATTCATGTTTTCACTGAGAAAATGACTCAAACTTCATGTCAGAGGCCTACTCAAGAACTGGTTTGGCATGGATCACTCTCCTATTTTCATTTAAAAGTACACCCTGAAAGTTTCTATTATTTACCATGAAAAGCACAAATATCTGAAATTACTAATAACAACATTTCTGGATCATTTTAATATTGGGTTGTTGAACCTGTTTACCAGCAGTAGTAAATCCTATGCCTACTACAGAAAATAATCTTTACTGCACATTCGCAATAAAGGAAACAGAAAAAACAGTGGGGAAATACTGACATGAAACACCAACCAATTGCCAAAAAATTTACATCTCCTACTGTGACAAAGGCACAGGTTGTATTTTTTGTTGTCAGGCATATATTGGTTTAATTTGTGCCATTTACAGAAGTCAATGCAAACCTTCAAGAATCAGGCTAAAAAGATGAAACCTTTATTACTGAGGTTATAGTATTGCTGACTTGATTACTGTTCTTAAAATAACACTTTTCTGCTTAAGAAATTATTTATAAAATGATAGCACTTCTTTGTGAGACTGTTTTCTGGATATTTACAAGTAAATCCCTTAATTGGTTGCTGATATAAAAGTTATAAAATTTGATCTTTTAAGAAACAAAGCAATCCTATAGCTTGAGATTGAATAATAGGAAGAAACCTGCATTAGGTGCTCCACCTTACAAAGCTTCAAAGTCAATGCAAATGTCTGGTTAAAAGAATTATCCTTCAGCACCACCAGCCTCCAAATTTGTCCTTGTTAGAGGTTTTTTATTATGTTCCCTCTCATGGGTGACCTCTGTTTACTCTTTTAACAGATAACTGCCCAGGGAAATGGCAAGGACAAATCCAGCTCCACATTTCACAGCAGATAAGGAAAAGGTAAACACCATTACACCACCATAACGGGCATCCAGTGCTAATTTGTAAATGAGATGAGAACCTAAGACAAACACTAAAAGCCAGATGGTCAAGTTGCAATATTTTAATAGTCAGATTTCAGGCTTTCTAAAATAGATGTGTCATCAAGGTCAGAGCAAGCACACACCTGCCTCACAGTGCCAGCATCCCAATATTTTGGAACTTGGTTTAAAAAATCCCAAGGAGTTCTGTTATTCAAAGCTAGCACACATAAACAATATTGAGTGAATTTAATTGTTAGTCTGACTTCTCCTCCATGCCAGCTGAAAAAGATTTATTAAAGTAGGTTCATACTGGCATAAAAATTATTCTAAAATATCAAATAAATAGTATTCTTTGAAAAATTTTTAACACCCCAACATTTTGGCTAATGGGGAAGTGCACATAAATGAGTCAGACCCTGTTTTCTCCCTTAGGAGATATTACTTTAACTTAATTGAAAACCGTAGCAGAAATGCCAGGAGGATATGTCATTTTGCTCAATTTCAATATTAAGAAAGTGATATTTTAAATTAAGGAGCTGAGTTTTCAAGTAATTTATCACGGAGTGTTTTTATAAACATTGAAATTTGAAAATGGTTTTCTCACTGAGAATTCTAATCCACAGTAGTAAAGTACAGAACTGCAAATGTATAACTGGTGCTTCATGATTTCCATCAAATTTGGAAAAAAGATGCTGAAGAATTCCGATTTCCTCTGGTTCAATCTCCTATTTCTTGGACACCTCTAACTGAATCTTAAATTAGAACACTGCCAGGCAGAAATTACCACTGGCATTTATTTATCAGGGCATGGTTTGAACCACAAGTTTTAAGCAAGACAGATACCAACATAAGGTACCAATTCTGCAAAACTTCTATTTGAATAATATTAAAGAGAAGAATGAATTAAAAAAAAACTAGGAAACTTTTCCACTGTCCGAAGTCCACACCTGAGTCTAAATGGAGTCATTAAAAGGTCTTTTTGGCTACAGTTCTATTTCTTTTAGTAGTTGAATCAGATTTTAACCTCATTTTTACTAGCTTGAACCAACAGTTTCCATTAGCACTAAGCTTTATTTGTCTATACTATGAGCTTCATCCACCTGGAGCAGGGCTCCATTTGGGTTTCCCACCTGTCTCTAACACCTCTGTGCCTGTGTATGTCTACTATTTCCCAAAGGAATTTAATTATCTTAATGATATTAATGAAAGGGACTCCATTAAAATAAAGGCCCTAGTAGACCACTGGGGCCTTGTGCAGACAGCACAATGGGGCATATAAAAGATTACTTTGTAATGAGATTTTGGGCCTCTTCATCCTTAGCTAGAATGCTACACAGAGCAATATTAGTGGGCAGCAACTTGCACAGCTGAACACAATATGCACATTCTCCTTCTGGAAACTGTCACACATCCCAGGCTAAACAACAGGAACTGGCATGGGCTCTTCAAATTTCTGATCCCTACAAAGTGGTCATACGGCTTTTGGATTGTTAGAGGAAAAATGGAAAACAGTTTACGTTTCTCCAAAACAGATTTTGGAATAAACCAAAACCTCTGGTGTTGCTTCCTGCCTGTTTTTAGTCATTTCCTTCTCTCTCTCCCTCAGTCATTCACCTTTGCCATTCTCTCGTTCTCTCCCAGCTGCCATAAGCAGTTGTCTTTTTTCCTCCAGTTTTCCCTGAAAAAGACTGTTGCTTTCACCAGAACAGAAGAATGCAACTGCTAGACCAACTTGTTTCTTCAGAGCTGTAAATCTTGTTTAATAAACTTTGGAAAATGAGGCAAGGCAGTGAATTACGAAAATCAGGTGTTGGTTATTTCCATTCTGCTGCTAAGAGCAGAGCTTGGGCTAGTACCCCATCAGTTTCCACATTTCTACCCATTTAAAAGTGAGTCAGAGAATGATTCAGCATGAAATCATTGTGGACATTTGTATTCAGACTAAATGAGACATCACTTTTAATGGTGATCTTCTTCCATACTTAACACTTGTCTTCCCTCCACAGAGACTACTACAAAATGAATCATTCAGCCTCCTTATCCACAAACTTAATATTCACAAGCCTTCTACCACTTCTTGTGGTTTGATGTGTTGGGTTTTTTTTTCTGAACCTTCAGGTTAAAAATTTCTCTTGAATACTTACTGCCTGCAAAGGCAAAAAATCATATGCTATCTTAAAAAAAGGTTATTGACTGCACTGTGAATATTATAAGCTTACCTTAACACAAGTGTGAGAACACACAGAACTCTAAAAATGGCAGCAGAAGACTCATTGCATAATTTATACATAACTCCAAGTAGAGCATCATGGTCAAGTTTGTAAAATGTTCTATTCAGAAGAGCCATGTGAACTTTCATAGTGAAAGAAACTATGTGAACATAATGAACATAGTGAACATAAGCTGTTCTTAGCACATAATTATTATAAAATACACAATCTTTGAAAATAGGGTTTTGATCAAAATGAATGTCTTGCTGGCTCTCAAGTCACCTAGCTGCCTGAAAAATGGTATCTTAGAGGGCTGCCATTAGTTGTATGGAAGCTTAGCTGAGAGACTGCAACCAATTTCTATCCTGCTTTAATAATGGTTTAACAAAAGAAGTGCTTAGTTCCCACACTGTTTCAACAGTGAATATAGTCCAAACATTTCCCTCCCTGGGCCCTGTCTTTTTTAGCAAACACACAGCTATGAAGCATAAATCAAAGTGTAAGTTCTCTTCTGAGTTTGGCTGCTCGATGTGTTCATTGCTAGACCAGCCACTTTTCTCCTTCCTCCCGTTATTTAGGGTTTCCCCTACCTACCTTGATAAGACATTAACAGAGAAGTTCTTTTACCCCTCTGTGAAAACAGTAGTCCTCATTGGTCTAGTGGAGTTTGCAAAAACACTTTCATCTCTCCGTAGGCTCCTAAGAACACTCAGTATTCCTAAAAATAATAATCTCTTTGTATTATTAAGCCTGTTTGATTGATTGCCCAGTGTTGATACTCAGTATTTTATGGTATATTGTGTGGCCTGTCACAAAATCTGTTACTTGTCAGCAAGTAGGCCACCAGCAGCAGCATGCCAAATGTTGTGGAATGACAAACATAATTACGCATGGTGTTCTGAAATGCATCTCACAGTTCCAATGTGGAGCAGGATTACCCGTTTATTCAGTGCTCTGAGAAAAGCATAGCAACACAAATGCAGGGAAGGATTCTGGGAACATCTGAGTTCAACTCAGAACGTCAAAGGGAAGCCCATTACAGTTAATAATACTTATAGTCACACTAAGATAAGTCAAAAATCAGCTGGCACCCATGTAGTAAAGCATTTAACTATAAAGCACTGCACAGCCCTCCCTTACCACACAAATATGCTAAGATTCTGCAGAGGGAACAGCAGAGAGCGAGGGGAAAGGAGAAGGGTAGATGAACAGTGGATGAAAAGCACATTGCTTTCAGCTAGTAGAAAGATGAAGCACATTAAAGAAACAAATTGTGTGGGCAGACAAAGACATGATGAAGGAGAAGGAACATCAAAAGCACAAAAGGAGGAGCAATAAGAGGTCATAAAACCAAGTGAGTCAGATGCAGAGGTTCAAGCTATTGGGGAAACCCAGAGGAGCGACTGGAATGTGCTTAATATATTCCATGTGAATATATGTCTGCCAGCTCCCTTTCACCATCCTCTGTTTCCCACAGCCCACCACACTTCTCCTGTGGAAGAACCTGCTTTGAAAGGTCTCAGATGGAGGACTTCCCACACACCCTATGCGGCTCCTCCGACATACCCCATGCATAACTCACTTCACATATCTAGGGCCTCTTTACAGAATCTGGGATGAAGAAACAAAACTATTAAAAAAGAGAGAAAGTTGAACATATGTTTCAGTGAAGTCCAATAACTCCTGTAAACAAGTACTGTGTGTACTATTTCAAAACTATTGTCCTATGAAAACCCTTAAATTAGAAATATCTGGAACACAACAGTAATGGGATCTGTTCCCTCTGGCCCCTATAATCCTTCCTAGCTTACACCACCCACTCAATTTAATGTTGCTCTGTCATAAAATTGGCAAAAGCATATGCAGAGGTCAAGATAATATATTGCTAGAAGATTGTTTGAATCACATTTCTTATTCAAGAGTCTAATTTCCTAATAAATATCCTAGTGATCTGTGGTTTTGACTCTTGCATGTGGTTCTATGAATACTAAAAAGAAATTGTCAAGTGCACAGTGAAGACTGGGTGGGCAATAATGAGTGATAATAGATCTAATGGCAATCGGGAACTAGCTGGAACACTCTCTTCATTCCTGGGTTTTCCTCATTTTTGAGGTTTTAGAAGTGTAGATATTTTCAGTATGTACACTGCTCCGGCTTGTTGCTAGGGGTCCATTAAAAGGCTTTCAGGTTTTTTTTGATGACCACCAACCACTGTTGTTCTCAGTGTTTTGCTGGCTGAGAGATGTGGTCCCAAAAGTGGAAGTGTACAGTGCTCAAATCCAGTACCTGAATTTCAGTCCCTCTAGGTATCTTTAAGCTGTCTTTTACTCTCTTTGAGTTGCTTCATTGGATCTAACTTAGTTTTCACAATTCCTGTTGTGCATGCTTGGTGGCAGTCAGAACTACTTCATTTGGATGAAAGGAACCTGTTTGGACAATACCTGACATCACAATGAAGAAATAAACTGTCATGATGCACCACAGCTTTTCAGCTACATGACCTGGAACAGCATCCAGACAGCAAAGAATCAACATTTAATATTGGTATAATTAGAGAGGAAAAGGAACTGATCACCGTGGTGTTGCTTGAACATCAAAAAACCCAATCAATCTCTTGATAATGGATAATTTAACCCCTTGTTTCCAACTAAACGTTTGAAAAATTATCATGGTCAATCTTGCAATATTTTTCTTCATCACACAGAAACAGTACAATATATGACACATTATTTCTGGTAAACAGTGTCTTATTGACATATTATTTCACTTCCATTGCCCTTTCAATCACAGCTCACATGCCTTCCTTCTTAAAAGCTGTTTTTGACCAGATTCCCCTTCAAAATTATGTGGAAAAAAATCAGTTCTTGTCCAAACCAGTCAGTATTGCAGACTGAGTGCTAAAGATAGTGTTCAGTGATGGCATGAAATAATTGTTTTAGATTGCTGAGGCATAGATCCAGACATCTCCTTTTTTTCCCTGTAGTTTGATACTGAGCTCAAGACCGCAAAATACTTCTGTCAAAACTCAATAAACACAAAAAGTTGATTAGGCAAGTAGACTTAAAGTAGAAGATCAGAGAAAATCAGCATGTTCCTAAGAAAAAGCAAGGAAGACTGTATAGTGAATATTTTTCATGCTATGTCACAGGTCTTGCCTCACAAGCCTACTGGAATTAGTTGCAATGAACTGCACAAACATCTGAAGAGAGGCAGGGCCTATTTAATCACAGCCACTTCTGAAAACTGATGGGTTGCACAAATGTGACCATAAACTGAAAATAGATTACTGCATCTGCCATCCTCCCTGCAATTGCTGCAACCAAGGACAGCAGTCTGTGCAAGGACAGATGCAGTACTTTGAAGAGAGCATCCCGGCAGGCTTCCAGCTACAGCTGCCTTTTCCTTTGAAAATCTCACCACTGCATGGTATCTCTTGGTTTTGTGCTGTTTTGGCAACCTAGACCCACACACTTGTTGTAAAACTGCTGTCACATTATTGATTTTAAATTGCTGTGTCAGCTCTGGGTTTTTTGCATCACAGCAAATAATCTCCCAAAATAAGCACAAGCAAGATACATTGTCCCAGAACCTGAAGAATTATAAGCACATGGGAAATAAAAATAGATGTCCTCATATCAGTATTTTTCATTGCAAAATTATTTACATTAAATTGCAGTTCTGCAGAGACAACAGTGGCAATGGCTTCATTTCAGTTATCCCTAAAACTGGGGTTTAAGGGCAAGCCATGCATACAAGCTGTGTGCTTTAAACAGTTGTATTGAAACAGGCAGCCTCATAGTACAAATGCCTCAAAATCAGACTACATCTAAACTGTTCAAATTCCAAATCTAAGTACTGCCTTAGAAGTATGTCCTCTTAAGGAAGTAAATATAGGCTTGACTTTAGTGACATCAGTGGAGCTACTCACACCCCTAAATTGGTGTCTCACTAAATGGCCTTGGCCAGTGCTGGAGAGAGAACCTTGGGTGTTTCTACAGGAACTGTTAAAGCAGAAGTAAGTAGTAGTTTTAATTCTGAACTTTGATCCCTTTGGTTGAAATCCACTGTTGAAATCCATGATGCATGAAATCCTAGAAATAAAAGTATCATGGGATTTGCAAGTCATGTTTCTTTCCTGTTTCATTCATCACTACATGCATCCCTGTTTTATATTTGATTGGAAATATCTCAGGTAAAGAATATGTCTAGCAGTTTGAAAAAAATTAGCATCCTACACATAGAAGCAGATACCCACGCTACTATTCTTTTAAATAATAATTTGAAATCTTCTCATTTTTGTAAGTATTCAGTGATAAAATAATCTCACAGCTCTTAGTGTGAATTATGCTAAAGTCAGGAATTTAAAAAATAAACAAACAGAGACGTGTTTCAAAATTTAGTTAAAATTAAATCATTATTGATGAAGCAGTAAAGTCTAAATGCTATAAAAACAAGCAAAATTTCCATTAAATTCAGTAGTGGTGTAAAAATCAAATGATCAAGCTTTACTTATACTCTAAAAACTGATAATTTAAAGTATATTTTTGTAGAGAAATACTAGCGGGTAGTGCAACAATCCAGAAACTTTTGATTTCTGAGAGTATTTTTGCCTTACCTTTTAATTGGCCTGGATATAGAATTGCATCAATGCTACACCTCTGTTCTGTAAATGTTTTAGAGCCTTTTTTTGAAACAACTGTTTTATAGCAACAGACTATTACCTTGGAGCTGACAATTAGCAAAGCCCATTAGAGTGTCTCACACCATGCCTGTCATATCCTACTGTCCCCTTTTGTCCCTCAAAACAATTAGTTTTCATATGCTCAGTGTACATTTAAATGGCTTTTTGGAGCTTGGCCCAAAAATTAATAAACCTGAACTCCATCTGGGCAAAGTCCAGAACCAGAACCCTTCAAGCTGATAACTGTTTCTCCTTTATGAAAGACGAGGCGCTGCTCTTTTTTTCTGCTCAGATTCATTTTATAAAAAACAAATGGACGTTGAAATATTCTGTCTCACATGCTCCTGTTATTTGGAGAAAGTAAGCAAAGGGTAAGAGGTGCTAGAAGAGCAAACGTGGCCTTAGTAAATTAAACCCAGTATATTACTTTCTTATTCAAAACCCAATGGTGTATTGCTTGTTTTTTTCTTAAATTCAATGGGCATTCGTTTGAGTGAAAGTATTCTGCAGTAAAAGATAAATTTGCATAATCCAGAGACATGACATAATATACATGACGGCTATAAAATGGCATTCTGCTTTTCTTTTTTATACTTAAACTCAGTGGTAGAACCACTGGCAGAAAAAAGGCAATCCGTGCATTCAGTGGACACAATTTCGGCAGGACTGTATAATTTTGATCTGCATCTTTCTTATGAGATGGAAAAACAGGCATAAAATGAGAAACAAACTGAAGACTGGTATGATGTCCATGACTTCCTACAGGATGAAAAGATAAGGCAAAGGCTAGGAAAGGCACATGGCCACATGGGCAAAGACTGCAGATCCAAGAATATGAAGATGGAAATTTGAAAAAAAAGAGTGCCCTTATTTTCCTAACAAAATACAAACAAATATCATTTGGACAAATATTAATTCTCCAACTAAGTCAGGTTGTGAAAGATTAAATCTTAACCCTGATTGTCAACTTTGAACATGTATAGAAATTATTTAGCAACATTTACTAAATATGTGATTAACTGAACATAGGACTAGAATGAAGCCTCATACAAGTTAATGGGGGGCACTACAACTCTCATAAAACAGTAACTGATTAAATTGGCAACATACCAAGATGCAGAAATAAAAGCAAAAATCCCATTACTGATTATGTCCCAGATGTAAAATTTTGCCGAGCGATGACACCTTAATTAGTACCACTGTCAGCTGCAAAAGTTCATCTCTTTTCAACTGCAATAGCAGCATTGTACAAATTATGGTTGGCAGACTGGTATCTCCTTAATCAAAATAAAACATAAAGTGATCCTTAGTGGACTAACTGCAGCTGTCCAATCATAATAAACAAAATTCCTTAGTTGATTTCTTTTTCTCAATCTATGTTTTCTTCACCTTTTCAAGAAATTAAATGGATATAGCAGAGATGAAGGAAAAGACATTTTAGGCTGATTTGTGTATGTGTTGGATTATCTCAGATACACTGCTAAATCTGGGTGTTAGCCTGAAAACTGTGCAGTGTCAATTTCAAAATAAATAATGGTAATGGTATTTTCAGGATCAGCTATTTTTTTTCTTTCATGTTCATTGCCAAAGCATTTAGAGGACCCTGTTGTACTTGTAAGGTGGCAAAAAGATCTCCTCTACACATCTGGTGTGTCTAAAGAACCTATTGCATGTTGCTTAAGAGCACTGAATGCAAAAAATCAACATAATTAACCTTGATGCTGCTAGGGTGTGAAAAAGCACATTAAGCAGGTCTCCAAAAATAATGGCATTACTAATTAAATACTGAGTTTGATATGTTCACAGTAATTTGCCCTAGGAAATGGTGTAGAAAGGGCAAATAAAGCATGTGTTTTTTCCAATGCAAATTTGTTTGCACTAAAACCAGGCGGCCTTGGTAACACAGTAGTAGTTCATTGCGATATCAGACTCAGACAGTATTTACTAAATCCCACATACACATTCAGTACCAAGCATACAACAAAGTGCAAAAAATCCTGCCTCTAAGGTGCGGGATCTGATCTACTGTAATCCAGTAAATGATAACAATAAGCATTTGAAAGCCATTAAAAATGTGTGTTTGCATTATGAATGGCATTCATCACGCCTAACGCTAATAACTGCATCTGGTCTAAACGTACAAGCACAATTCTGTTACTAGTAGATTCAGAGACAGGCACTTACACAGTATGGTTTATCCTAGCCCAGTTTGAGATCCTAGATAAGACTATGATTAAACTTAAAACACAGGCAAAATTTTGATTCAACCTGACCCCAACTTAAGCAGAATTAAATCAGTGTAATTGAAAATAGAAAGAAAGCCTATGGAATATTTGCTGGATTTAAGAGTTTTGAAGTTATTCTGTACCTTCTTTCAAGACACAGTCTCCAGCCACAGTTTGTCACTGTAGAGTTTTTCATAAACTTTTGGTTATTACTGACAGCTAAGAAGTAATGACTAAATTTATGTCATAGCAGATCTCCTTTTAAAACTCTCAAGCAGAGAAAAGTTTTATTGCAGGTCTCAGTTTAATCCTCCTTTTTAGAAGCTGTTGGGTTGCAAGCACTTTCATCTTTTCCTCAGCATCACTTTCCCAGTAGTCCTATGTCCAGCATCCTTCATGGGTGAGTCTCAAATGTTTAACTTAAAGTCCTTTCCTGCAGCCTCCAATACAGATCAGTAAAATGTCCCTATGAATAGCAACTCTGAGCAGTCATTCCTCAAGCAAATATTGTCAGTCAGACAAATATTCATTACATAGTGATTCCTCGCAACCAGCAGGGCCTTTATGGAAGTTTTTGAAGAAAAACACCAACAACAAGTTTCATTTTCCACAATCCTATATAAAAAATGTGATTAACTCACCATTTTACCTAACAGTTTTCTCACCTTGCTTTCTAATGTACTTTGGTTCAATTCCAGATGCTCAGCAGTGTATTGGCCCAGGAGCTGCATGTCAGTAAGACAGTTTGATAAAGATTAGCCAGAACTCAGAAAAAATGATGATACAGTGAAAAGAACCTAAAATCAAGATGCAGCAGACTTAAATTTCAATCCTAGCTTTATATCTGACTTGCTAGATGATCCTTGTTTCTTGGCTTCCTTTTTCACAACTTGTTTAGAGTTCTATACCATGCCTTAAACAAAGAACATCAATTTCATCAGCTTTTCATCTTTTCAACTGTTCCCAAGACTGTATCCCAAGTCACATAGCATGAACAGGCCACAAAAATGAGTAGTACAAGCTGTAAAGTGAGGCAGTAGTCAATAGAAGAGATTGGTACTGTCACAACTGATCTTGTCTGAAGGCAAGGAAATTTCTCAAAGGGAAGCTGCCAGAGGAAGAACCATCAAGGTGAGGTAATTCCATAGGACTGATTAGGCCAGTGGAAAGAGTGCTGCAGTCAATGTATTTCTTCATATATTCATCAAATTCCACAAACACAGACTTCACAGGGTTAGGTAATGTCTGTTCAAAGCAATGCTTCTCAGTAATTTCAGATGTGCAATATACTTCAAATAAGCTTCAAATGCTAAGGCATCATTATCCAATTTAGCAGTCTTCTATCAGAAAGTATCTTGTGTAAAAGCAAATTAGTCTTCTCTAGTTTTCATAAACACTGTAGAAAAAGCTACTAAACCACACATGAAGTTAATGGTTTTATGCCTGATGATCTCCATCTAAAAGACTCTTTTCATAGTAGTGACTCAAAAAGTGTACCCAAAAAATCCACAATTTCTCCAGCACGAAGATCTCCCAGAAGCTTCTGCTCTTAGTTTTGCAGCATTTTAGTACCTTATTTTCTTGATTATATTTTTCCAATTAAAATCCCTATTGACACTAGAAGAGTGACGATGAATATTTTAACCTGTTTCCAGAGAAAACACTCTTCATTAAGTATTTAATTTTTCTCTTAAATACACTCCTGAAATAAAGATTTAACTAAACAAAATTTGAAGATAGATAATGATCTCTTGATGAAAGCATATGAAGAAAGACAAAGAATTTTATATTTCAGTTGTCTGTTGTCTTCATGAAGGAGAAAATATTGGCGATAAAATCCCTTAGGTGGTTTCAGAAAGTGTGAATCTTAGGAGGCCTTTTACAGTATTGTTTATATACACAATGATAAAATAAGCAATCTTAAAAATGTGAGGAAAGTTTTAGGGGGAAAAAAAGATAAATTCAACAATTACCTCTACATCCTGCCCCTGTAAAAGTTTATAGTTTTAATATATTTCAATCTACAAAAATTTTCTTTATACCAACCACAAGAAGAGTATTTGTGAAAGGTCTTCATTGGCCTCACAGAAGCTGAAGTCAGGGTCGAGGTGATGCTAGATGTTTGGAAGGGAAAAACAAGATTCCATTGCACTTGAGCATGACCTAGTGGCTGGTTCATTGAGTGGCATTTATGGTACAAAAAGAAAAGACTACTTGTCTGCTCAGGGCAATTAATGTGTGTGCAGCAGCTCATTGAGGATTGGATAAAGGGAAAAAAGAGTGGCCAGGAATGAGGTATGTAGATGAAAGACCCACACAAATTGGCCGGTTGGAACTCATGTGCCTGGTACTTGGACCAACCAAATGCACTCTCTATTTTGTGACTGAACAAAATGCTCAAGCCAATTTGCATGGAGGATCAAAATCTGTAAACCTTCTCATTCTTTCCAAAGTATTTAGTATAAAGCCTATTTAAACTATATAAAGGCTTAATGGGCTAAAAAAACAGACTTAGTAGCTCACAGTTAGTATCACCATTAAACCAGAGGTTGATATTTTTATTATTCTGTATTTAAATTGGGATTCCAGTTAGACAGCAAATGAAAACTCTGCTAGTAAAATAAATGGTAGAAGAGTATATAATCTATATTGTTTATATGTTCAAATCATATCTACAGTTTGTCCAGAAAGACTGTATACTTGTTCTTTAGACTGCTGAAATAGTTTCCTCAAAGTCAGCCAAATTGTTATTTAACTTGAGTATCCTGGTTAAACAATCTGGTAAATGAAGCAACTGACATCTGTGCCTATTCAAGAGTTATTGATGCTACCTACATTATAAAAATTTAATGTGATTGCCTTCAATTTGAAAAATATTTGTTTGCCTTAACCATGAAATATCCCACTATAATATACTCTACACATTCAAGGCAATAAAGTACAAAGCTGTTTGACCTGTACCAGTCAAACCAAAATGGTAAATGGAAATAGGTATTATGCTTTCATTACCAATTTTTAGCTAAATCCCTTGAAATGTAAAACAAACTCATGTTACTGAAGCCGAAACAACTTTAATACTGCTGTGTCAACAGAATCTGAATGCTTGTTGATGATGACTGACAGATAAAGATAAATATATACATAAAATGTTGTAACCCCCATCCTCTTTAGCCACGTCCTCTCTCATTAAACAGGCTTTTGCACCTGTCCATGTTAGTGGCCAAAACACTTAAGGCTTCCAATCATTAAAAAAAATTACTTACATGTGCATTACATTGAGCTACTTAATCGCTCTTGCTACTCCTTGACAGTCATTCAACCACAAAACATTCACCTTGCAAACCAGATCTGATCCATGCTGACGATGAAAGTCTTGGCTCTGATCTACATTTTCATTCATTCTGCTGTCTTCTCCCTTAATAAATCAAGAGAATTCAAAAACAAAACGGTAAAAATTTAACAGTTCAGTCACACTTGTCTATTTTTCAGCAAGATACAGCTTGCCCTCATGCTGACCCTTAGTGTGAAAACTCAGAAGCAAAGGGGGTAGGTATGTAATTCTGCTTGTAAATCGTTAAAGCCAGGACCTATTACTTAGACTGTGAGATCACATTTTAGTCTCAAAATTTTCTTTCAGGCTGCCAAAAACCACTTCACATAAAAGCAGAAAATACACAATTTTAGTGATTGGTATATTCCTTTCTGAGTAAACACGTGTCACTTTAAGAACAGAACACATTGGGAGTGAGTAAATATATTCCAAAAAGAACTAAAATAACATTGTCTTTGGTCCTGATTCCTGAATGGGACATACTGAAAAGTCCAGGGGAAAAAAGTCAGGGACTATGTCATCTCCTGTTTAGCTAATGAAAAATTATTCTTAGTTGAGATAATTCTTCATAATGCCACCCTACAGAGTTCATAAGTCAAATTTATATGCAGTCTTTTTGGATGAGCAAACTGCACACGGCTACTTACTGTACACAGGCTGCAAATAACGTCAACCAAGGGAAAGGCAAGCCTACTGCTCAAAGCCACATAGGAAAGAGGAGAAACCTCCACAACAGGAAGTTGTGGAGCTGCCTGTGGGGTGGAAAGCACATGGAACTACGCTCCTTGCCACCCACACACTCAAATTTTACTGGAACCAGGTACAGTATCTTGTATGATTTCCCTCTGTGTCAGTGCTTCAGTAACTTTCCTGCACAGGCCTGCGTGCATAAAGAACTTACTCTGCTAATTTGCTTAGGGGAGGAAGAGAAAGAGAGGAACGTTTTGTGGTAAGGAATAATGCCTTCCTTTCCCCTCCCTCCCTCCCTCCCTCCCTCCCCAGCTATCATTTTGTTTTAGTTGGACTTGTTATAGTGAAATGGCCAATGTTCTCCTGCACAGAACATCCACAGCTATGTAATTGTCAGGCGTCTTCAGGTTTCATATGAACAGAATTAGGTAGAACCAGTAAATCCATCTCAGAAAAGTAACCCCTGGATAGCTGTAGTGACAGACCAATATTTTCATAATCCAAATGATATCCAGTCATTACATAACAGTTTCTAAGAGGGAGACACCTACACCTGTGTTACCCATATAGCCCTCCATATTTTTGCCCAGCACCTTCAGATTTTAAAGCACACATTCACTTGGTCTTGGATCCCACACGCAATTTGCAGCTGGTGGCAGGAATTAAAGCCCACACTGTGTTTTTGCTTGCGCTGGACCGCCCACATCTGCAGCAAGGCCCAGCCTTTCAACACCTTTTCCACACTTCCAACCAGAAGACAGACAAGTTCTTCTGCAGTAGAACTAAATAACTGCAAAAGAACCCCAGCGTGTCCCTACAAAATCAAAGAGCTGTGTGGACTACACAAATAGGAAGAGCACATCAAGCCCAGCTGACTTGTTCTGTAGAACCCTCACCACTGATACTTGAGCAAGTGCTTAGCTAGGCAACTGTGGATGGTTTTTTTCTGTAAAAGGACAGTAGACAAGGAAAGAGGATGAGAAGAAAGCAACCACAAATGAGCAAAGAACTCTGATTCATGAATGAGAAAACACTGATCTTGGCAGTGTTACAAAAGTAATATTTTCACTAGAATGAACTGTTCTCAAACAATTTCTCCAATATGTTAGATACAAACAAGTTCTACTTCAGTATTAGGCATGCATGTCTTCTCTTTCCACCTCTTTTTTGTTAGTTCCAAACCTAAATTTATTGTGGCCAAAAGTTCTAAAAGAAAAAAAAATTCCCTGCCTCTGTTTGGATTTTAGCTGTGTTTCTCTCTCAAGGTATACCACAGCAGTGATGCAGTATGAGATCTTGCTCCAGAACAATATTTTCCTTTCTCTATCCTTCTCTTTTAATAGTCCTTTGCCATAGAGAAACTACCAGCATTTAGGGAGTTTCTACGGCAGTAGCACTCAGTTTTGGAAATGAATGAGATTTTCTTTGTCTCTCAAAGATATTAGTAAGTCACATACTAATGCTTTGACAAACTCACAGTAACCAATAACATGTTATGGATTAGTTAAACCACAAGTGAAACATAACTGCCTGTGGGAGGAAACGTGGCAATTGTTAAACAGGGCTGGTTTCAGAAACACTTTAAGTTTAGACAAGCAGCAAAGTAAAGAACTAAACAGAAACTTGAAAGGAGATGCAGACAGGAAAATCAAAGCTGGAGTTTGGCCCCAATTAACCCTCCTGCTTCTGTAGATACAAGTTAATAACTGCATAAGATGAACATCACCATTTGCAGGTCTGATGAAATCCAAATTAGCAGTTTTCTAAAGGGATGCAATTCCACACGTTTTCATGGGGAAATTGAAAATGGCCTTCTAACTCCAAAAGCACTGCAATAGTGGACTTACTTTGGTATTAATTCAGATGAGACACCTGAAATTAGCACTTTTGCTTGTGAGGGCAGCCTGAAGAGATATATTTTGTGTTTGAAAATTATTTACTATTTCTTCAATGCCTTCGAAAGACAGTGGCATTAGCAGCAAAGAGCTTCCTGTTGTGAGTGTGGATTCTCATTACATCTTGGGGTAGGGGCAGGACTTCCCCATCTGCTTTGGCTACATCTAGAAACTGAACTGGCGTTCAGTGAGTCTGGAACTGTAAACAGGGTTCAAATTCTTTCTACCATGTCTTAAAAATGGTTTAAATCCTGTCCCTGTAAAGATTGTAAATATCAGCACTATGACACTGAAACCTTGCAGTCTTCTGAGGTCACACAGAATCATCTGAATTAGTTTCCTGATTTAGAGATTTGTGAGCTTCTTAGACATTTCATAAAGAACTTTTCCTGAAAATGAATTTGATAATGTCCTAAAAAGTATGACAAGAAATTGACTATGCTCCCATTAAATTAAACTGACTGCCAAAACCCTTTTTTCAGTGGATATAATTCCTATTTGTTACTTGAAAAAGGTAGAAACCAGAGAAAAGTCTTAAAACGTCCATTGAAAGAAGGCAATATTTCTAGAAATATTTTAGCATAGTGTTGTGAACTCTTGGTTTTCATTGCAACTTCAGTTCAGCTCTCTCCCTATCTTTCCCCATATCAATACTATCTTTCACATGATAAAAAAAGCTAGTGTGTGATGTTTTTTCAAGAGAAGGACATGTTTCAGATGTGGAAAGTTCATAATTTAAGTCCCAACCATGTAAATGATTTGGATCAAGAAAATTTGCTCCAAAATATTCTGTGAAGTAACAGTGAGACTTTGTGTTTGAACAATTGCCACAGCATTGGTGTAAAGTAAATTTTTGAAGTTTTACGAGATTTTGAGACGACAAATTTGGAAATATATGGCTATTAGAAAACCAGATGAAAATGGGACCAGTGGGCTACTATACATATACAGTTTGAGCAGTTTTGTTTGGTTCTTTATAGGTGTCAGTCTTTTAAAGATATTTATCTGAACACTGTGAGGAAATAAAACCTTGCAGAGGGAAGTTTTCATGGCAGGGATTTCAGGACTGTGCGATTAACTGCAAGGAGTAATACGTCAGAGAAAGAAAGGAACACACAGTATGAAAAAAGGACTTTAGACAGAGATACCTGCTTGTCTGTCAGATAATTTTCATTGTCCCTATCACCGCATGACTCCTACTTGTGGAAATCTCAGAGGTAAAAACTGACAAAGTAAATCTTGCCTGCTGTGCCTCTGAGACAGAGCTACAACCCCCCACAGAACTAGCTAACAGTTAAGATGATGAGCTCTTTACATGGACTAATGAGGAAATGACTGAATGTTCTAACTGAAAATCACTATTGTCACATCCACAAAGTATGGGTTCTCAGAATTTTGGCTGGAGTCCCCCAGTGTTGTACAACAGCAATCTACCACATAGTTTCCTGGCTAGGTAATAGCAAAACAAGTGGTAATACTTCACATGGCAGCAATGTAGCATTTTGCATTGCTGTACGATAAACATGGGATGGAAAGTATGTCCCAAGTTCAGAAAGGAGCTTTGTTGTCTAGCTTCCATAGAAGGATTAAGACAGCAAACTCACTGGAAATTTCTGAAGAGTTACAGAGTCAGTATTGCTATATATAAGAAGTGCATGTGAAGACTGTAAGTAAATTTAATTAAGTAGAAAAATTCACACAAAAAGGTGAAGATTCAAGAAGAAATCTTATTTATCATGTAAAGCTAATTAATCACTTTCTGACATTTCATATGCAAATTCTCTGATACTGCAAGTCCACTCAAGCAGCATCTCGAATTAAAATTATATGCATCTATGTATGAAGTAAAATACACTGCATAGTGCATTTGTAGCAACAAAAGTGAGCAGATAACACCATAAGACCATTAAGAAATAAATGCCTCACTGGGTGAGGGAAAGGTCCATCTGGCCCACTGTTTTGTTTCCATAAGTCGCTGTAGCTGATTTTGGGAGAGTAGCCAAGCCTGGCCCTTGTCTACAGGTACCTATTTTTAAGGCCTTGTTTTAATGACACTGCCAATACTGCATGCTCTTGCTACCCATGCTAATTTATTATCAGGAGGTTTGAAAGAAACCATACACCATTATAAAACACAGACTCTTTTGCAATACAAAGCAAAAGGATTTCTTTATGTGTTTCCACTGAAAATTAGTGTGAGCAAAACTTAGCCTTCCAAATATAAATATAAAAAATACACCCCAAATTGATCTGATAACACATATTTGAAAAGCACCTACATTAAAATGCCATGAATAGTTTGATAAATTCTGAGTCACACAGATATGTTTAATTTATGAATGAATAAATCAAAACGTTGTTTTAGATCATGATGTACACTGATCAGCATTTTAGATGTTGCTTCCATTTTACAAGTGCTGCTAAAATACAATGGAATTTCAGATGCTCTTCACATTGACTTCACTCATCTGTTATGCAAATCAATTGGGAATTCTTCTGAATGTCTCATTTATGAGAGAACAATTTCACCAGCCCATCCTTGTCTCCAAAAGCCAGAGTTCCAGTGCAGTAGCTTGCTGTTGTGATTTAAATATTTCCGTAAAACCAAATGTCATATTTTTCTGACAGTAGAATATGTAGTGAAAACTGAAAACATGTTATAAACAGACTGAATTACTGTATAATTAGGATTTCCAAGAAGGCAGATTGCAGGCTAGTCAGCATTTTAAAGATGCAGAAATAATAAAAAATGGGATTTTTCATGTAATCATTTCCCAGTAAATACAGATCCACTAACACATATCCAACTGACATGAATCCAATATTTAATGACTTCTCTAAATCAATATTTCTGCGATTTCATTTGCTTTATCAAAAAACAGTGGAATATGAAAATAGTCTATGCAGGTGAAGTTTTAAAATAGAATGAAATGAAATGAACAGAACACTGTGAAGCTTCCACTGCAAAGAGTCACAAGTGCAGATGGCTACACATGGAGATACAGAACATTTTTCAACTAATTCTCTTTACATATTAGTACAAACCCTCTGCTTTTATGTTCTACCTCAGTAAAATATACTTGCACGCTTCCTGGTCTGATCATGGAAATCCAAACTCAGACAGCCCAGCTAAATTAGAACCCTGAAGCAGACTACATGCTACATGGTGCAATGCACAGAAATGCTCTAGGCTTTCTCACCATTTCTTGAGTCGCACTCTTCCCCTGAGAATCTTTGTCTGCCTCAATGGCAGTTTTCACTCAGCTGAACTGTAGCAAGATGATATTTTAATATTTGCTTGATCTGACTAGTCTCATTGCCTTGCTTTTGGCAATGAACTAAGATCATGCTTAAGAAGCTGGGAACAAAAGGATTCATAGAATCACAGAATCATTTAGGCTGGAAAACTCCTCTGAGATCCTTGAGTCCAAATGTTAAATCCATTGAATTCAGTTTTATTTTGAAGCCTACATTTTAATACATTAAAGTTCTAGTGGAACTGGTGGAATGGCAAGTTGACTGACTTTCAGTATTAAGTTGGCTAAGGAGCAGAGCTCATCCTCCTGCCTTTGCTGGGTTTATCTGGACAACAGCTACCAGTCAGTGCAGTGCAAATAGGTAGGAACTTGACTATTTGATGACATAAACTATCAAATAATGTTTTGTCACCAGAATGAAAAGTGACATATGCAGGGTACTCCAGGGATGAACTGACAGCAAATTCTAAAAGCAAATGACTTGCCTGAAAATGCTCCTGTAATTTCAGTGAACGTAAACATTGTAACAATTTTTAAATCACTGTAGCACAATTGTAACTACTTTTTTCCCAAACATAAGTATATACATAAAAATAAATAATTGCCAGTTCTCATGCTCTTACACATTAAAAATAGACAGGAATTATGGTTGCTATTTCATTTTAACTGACGGGGCTGATGTTGCTCTTATAAGTAATTTGAACATACCACTATGTGTATCACTTTGCTTTTAAAATACAGAAAGAAATTAAAAGCATGGTTAAGAGCTTAATTCTGCCATTTTATTAAGGCCATGAAATATCACAAAAATTATGACTGCAAGCTGTTGTAACAGTAGGTTGTAAAATGCCTGTCATCTCAGCATTTTTACCATGCATCTTTACCATGCATCTCAGGAGATGCATTATTCTCACAATAACCTCTCCCTAGCAGTACAACCTCCTCATATTACACCTTCCTCCAGAGCAATGTCTGATTGAGTGATTTCTTTCTGCAAGGTGATTTGGAATTAGATAGTCCTGTACTTGGATGGGAAGTCACTAGAGCAAACAGGAGGGTTTGCAGCAAAAGATTCCTGTACTGAATGTATTAATCAGAGAGTTAAAGGGAATTTTATAACTCAGACTCCTAAACCGGGCCATGTCTGTCTCTCAGGGATGTTGTAAAGCTGGCCACCCCTGCCTATCTGTCTGTCTCAGACAAGTAAGCAGCAGCTTGTCAGTTTGTAGGCCTACAACCTTAACAGCTACCACTCTTCACACCCAGGACCATTACCACACTGACCAGGACTGTATCTGTTCCAGCAGCCTGTTCCTAGGACTATTCTTCCTGTGTCTGACACTTTCAAGAGGTATTTCATCAAACAAGGTTTATAATGCAGTTATTTCAGATACATGCGTGGCAACATAAATACAACTAATTGTCTTAGTTTCTTCCAACTGTATTTCTTCTTGCTTCTTGAACTACTAAATCCTTTTAACAGTTAATAGGAGTAATCATGTACAGAATCTTTTTTTTTACTTGGTGACCATGTGGGAGACAGATCAAAAATGTAAGCAAAACTTGCACTTTGGAAGCAAGCAAATGTGCCAGGTGCGCATTGCCATTAAAAACAGCACTGTACAAAATATGACAAAGCACATAGTGGAAAAACACAGCTCATAGCCAGAGCCAAGAAACACTGAAAGTACCCTGAAATACCTACCTTAAGTACTTCTACATGGAACACCCATTTAAATATTTCACACGTGCTCTTGGAAAGGGGTTGGTGGACAATCAAAGGAAAATTATTCTGGCCGTGAACTGTCAACAGGTAAGAATGCTGTCATGAACCGTGATACACTTTTGAAAGATGAGCAAGGGAAGGAAGAAGAAACTACAGCAAGTCCACATTGCAAGCTGAAAGCAGCTTGAATGCAGTATTTTCTCTTGCTACTAAACAATGAAGGACAAGATTTTCTGCATCTTCTGGACATTTCTGAGGATCAGAACAAGATCCAAGCACCTGAACTGAGTGCTTTTCCTCATTTGCATACATTCTTTCAAGTTTCCTGCTACATTACTGCTTTGTGAGCAGTAAAGACAGGGGAAAACCGTGTTTCATTTGTTTGGTATGACAAAATCCAATACAAAATGCATATATGAGCAGTAAAAAATATATAGATCCACCAAATTGGGCTGACACAAGGAAACAGAATGTAAAGTTTAATTTAAAAAATACTTTCTTATTAACATTCAATGCTTTCATAATTTGCTTCTAGGAACAACAGTATGTAGCAGCAACCAAAGAACCCTTTTTTCACAGTGATAAGCTGATACAAACAATTTATTACCAAAATCTCCATGACATTTAGCCAGAGTGATATCATACTTTTAATAAAAATTTTCCAAACTCTTATTACTGGTTACAAAGGCATCAAACAGAGATTAACATCACGCTCTGTATCAACTGTTAATCTAAAGACTGCCTGACAGTGTTTGGCTCAGATTTCAAAACTCTTCTGAATAGACGACACTAAACATATTGAGATCATTTTTTCCCCTACAAGATAATTATTCATAGAAGGTCTCCTTTATCAACACAAGGAAACACATGAAGAGTGTCATGCTTGTTGGTAAATATTAATGGGTTTAAGTTACTAACAGTATTTGTCTCTCCAGAAGTGCTTCATTATGAAGAAATTACTAAAGTTTGGCATAGAGAAATCCTGCACCTTCTAGTACCATGTTCCCTGGCAACTTTTCAGAACTATTTGAAAGTAATTTTCTGTCTCCTCAAAGAATCAGTTGTCAATGATGAATTAATTCAATACCCCAAATTAAGTGTTGGTTTTTAATGTAGAATTTATTCCAACTCTAATTTGCATATTTTGTTATGTCTTTTTAGCTGCCAAAGTTATAACAAAATGATAAATAGAGCCTCCTAAGAGATTTATTTCAATTAACTTGGCTTCAGGGTGGTCCTTATTTCAGTCAAAACTAGAAAATTGATGCATGATTTCCAAAGCAAAAGCCACACCAAGTTGCAAAAAACTAAATCATGCTAACATTTTACAGAGTTTTACAGAATGATGTGCATTCATTGTATGTTCCATATTTTATTAATTGTTTATGTATTTTAGTACTGTATTTCCAACAGCCTATAAAAAAATCTTTAAATGCGGCTGTAGGGAATAGTACAGCTGACATATCTTTTAATATTTTTCTGAAATAGATTCTTTCACTGATACCTCTTATAAGTAAATATTGTTTTTTAAAACCCCAGTTCTTACAGAACACTATAAAACATTGAAACCATTAATGCATTAAATACAATGCGAATAAACCATCAACACCTTTTCCAGTTAAGTATCACCAGACAAAGAATAAGAATAAGGAATCAAACTAGAAAATTTAAGACATCAGAATACAGGAAATATGGTTTAGTGTTTCAATGCAAATGAAAATCACTTTTCCTGCTTATTTTAAAATGAAGTAATGCATTTCATTAAAATGTTTTTGAGCAAACATGATGGATTTCACATGAGTTGTCATGTTTCTAAACACCTTATTTACTTCATATTTGTCATAGAGGCAAATATCAAAAGTTACCCACTCCCCATTTCCTTCCATTACAATACTTTTATGAGTTGAATCTTTTCCTCTCACCAGAAAACATCAATATGCTAAAAATTACATTTGATTGGCCTTTCCTTTCACAACTGCATTACAAATATATTGATAACAGTTGAGACCTACAAATACTTTGTCTCTACTAACACTTCTTATGTCAAGTAAACATATTTAACAATCTCAGCCACTACATTTGCAAATGAGTGTCACTTGTCACTTGAAAATTTTTGGTGCAGTAAATCCATCTTAAAATATAAATTTGCCCTTTCTTAGGGACTAAGAAACTTTCTTAGGGACAAGTAACTTTTCCAAAATGAAAAATAGTAACTGGCCACTGGATTTCTTCCACGTTTTGGTACGTATAGCATGTGTTGCTGAAGTCTACCCTTCATCCACTCGGGTAGGTCTCCATACATATTTTATGTCAATATTTGAAGTGTGTATACTTCTATTTGAGCACAGAGGAAGTACATGCTTTTGGGCCAACTTGTTCAATATGGATTAAAATTGTTGAGCACCTTCAGAAAACCATTCCTACCTCCCTCATAGACAGCTCCAAAATGCCAGTAGATATGGAGAGGATAAGACAATGGCATAAAAAGAGCCATACAAAGAGCCATTTCTCTGGCTATATATCACTAGTTACTAGAAAATCATAGAAAATACTCAGCAGTGTTGCAAAATTATGTTCAAATACATACACAGGTATATATTGTGTATGTATGTACTTATTTGGGACATAAAATATATTTGCTTTTTGGTAGTAGCATATCTGGCTATTAATTTACATCTAAATCTTTGTCTTTAATATTCTGTTTCCTTTGGACAATCGTATTGTATTTGGACAACTGCATTGTAGAAGGCTTGACAACATAATGAAAGTTAAGGTGATTAAGATCTTATTTCTCTTTTTCTTTTTTCCTTTTTTCAATGCTTTTAGATTAAACCTGTTGAAGTTAGCATCATGTTGCACACTGGAAACACCTGGGTACAAAGACTGAAGACTAAAACTGTATGATCACAATTGGATAATTATGGTGCTGAATGTCATCATTCACAGAAAGGACAGATTCATTCCAACCTGTCATCCACAAAAATACATGCTGTATTTCGAAGAAATCACATGCTTTGTATTTAAATGCCAATATTTCAGAAACCCAAGTTTTCAGGGACATGACTAAAACAGAATTATAGCATTTACTGATGTCAAAAACATGGTACTGTCAGTTTATGTCTTGCCACAGTTTGTAGAGCAGTAAGCCAAGTGGAGCCAAATAAACATTTATCTTAATTTTTGTCCATAGAAATAGTGTCTCAAACCGTATTAAACAGTTCAGTTTGTCACATAATACTCTTTCTGAAAGCAAGTATTAAAAGTTTTAGCATTCACACTAAAATAGCATTCCTAGTGAAATGAAGCAAACAGGAATTTTAAGTCACTTTCTCTTACTCCAATTTACTTAAAAAACATAACATGAAGGTTTAGAGTAAATTATTAAAAATCCTGAATGTTGCAACACTATTGCATTAGGAAGCGTCTTACTGAAAATAATCAAGGCTAGTCATGAATAGAGAAACAGGCTTCAAGAAGTATTACTTACTTAAACTGAATTATTACTGTTTGATACAACTATACCTCAAGCTTCTGAAAACTGAGGATACATTGTCCCATCATCTACACTAGTAGTTAGTAATTGCATGACTTTATAAGCAATAATTTCCATCAGTCCAATTTCAATCAAAAGAAACAAGAAGTACTTTTCCAGATAAAAATTAAAACAGGCCAGTGTATCCTATGATACAAACAGAGAAGCTCCAGGCAAATACCAAAGAATGGAAGATGTTAAATTCATGTCTCAAAACTAATTCTGAAAAAATAAGCCCTTTACCATTCTTAGTTCCCATCTTGGAGCACAGCTTAAAGGGACAGAAATAAATTTTCCTAGTCTAACTCAGAGAACTATCATGCCTAAAATATAACATAAAGTATTTTTCACACCTTACTCCCAAATAAATCCAATGGGAAGTTCAGTACATCAGGCAGTAAAAAAACCCAAATGTACTACAAATAGCTGCAATGAAGAAGAGCAACATTCTTTTCGTACTTCAGTGAGTGTGCCACAAACACTGACCAAGCACGTTACCTTCACTGTAGAAGTGTTTCTGTTCCAACTTTTAACAAGGATGAATCAGTTGTGAATAGCTGTAGTGAGCTTTCTTCTTACTTCAGTTCCTACCAGCATTGCTGCACTGTGTGTGCCGAGGTACTACAGCTCACAGAATTATACGGTCACCTCATCCAGCCCTTGTCCATTCCGAAGTGCTTTGTGCCTTTCACTTATTCTCTATCACATGCAGATTGAAGCAATAGGTTTTCTCCTAATTAGTCAGGAAATTTGTTCTATAGGCTCCTCAAAAGCATTTTGTTTTTCCCTTGATACGTTCATCATTCATGTGTTCCACTTGTGAGCAGAGCTGTGAACACTCTCGCGTCTCCCTAGCCTTTCTTTACATCTGTACAATGTACAGTTCCTGTGTACATCCCTATCATCCTTTGGTTCCTGCCGTTCATTCCCTGTAGTAAATCTGTATGAACTGTGTGGATTAGATAGTGAGTTCTGAGAGGAAACAACCAGATCTCTGGTGTACATGGTGTCATTCTCCTAAGAGGTTTCTTGAAATAGACCTCTAACAAACTCCTAAGAACATCCTCCACACAAAGCACAGATAAGATGACCAAAATTAAGGTCTATAAAGGAATGTGTCAAATAACAATGACAGCAAACTGAGGTTAGTCACTTCATAGCCAAATAAGCCACTTTTCTGATTATTCCAGGTCACAAATAGCATGTAGGAGAGCCAAATACTTAGGACCAGATGGTCCAGTTAATTCCACACTTCATGGCAATCATTAGAAAGGCTAAGTACTTCAAAGGGTGTCACAGGAACTCACACTACTTGGCCAGATGCCACAGGACACAATACTCTGGAAAGGAATAAACAGCAGAGCCTGATCGGAATGAGGTAACTGCCTTTGAACCAGAACTTTGCATTGCTGTGTAAAGCCCACTGTGATGACCAGACTTCAGAAATGAGACTTCTCGTCCCACAGAACTGAAGCTCACCTAAGAAATGATTGAGAATATAGATCTGACTGCTTCCCATACTTTATATGCCTTCTCTCAGGTAAGAACAGAAATATCCGTAAAACAAAATAGGTGTAGGTAGCCACAAAGTTTGGCCTATGTGATGTAATCCAAAGACATTTAAGTTTACAAATCACGACAGCTTTCTCAGCATGACTATTGTCTCTTCCCATTCTTCTCCTGAAAATAGGTGTTTAGCAGCTTACTGTAAGTCATAGGATGACAGAATGGTTTGGGTTGGAAGGGGCATGATCACAGTATCAGTCAGGTTGGAAAAGACCTGTGAGAACATCAGGTCCATCAAGTGCTGTGAACAATAGTACTTAGTGGATGATTTTTCCAGGCTCTGGTGAGGATAAGCCCCAGAAGTTGTTGTCTAGTAAAATGTGCCTAAGAAAGAGTACTATCATGCATAACATAATTTTGCTACCTGAGAGCAGATAAATAAAGTGGCAGAACAGTCAGAAATGGCTGCTGCCTGTAGAGCACTTAAAATGATGTCAGCTATTAGAGAACTGTGCTTGTCTCAAGCGTATCTCAAGGCTGGGCTGGAACAGATCCCAGAAACTTGACCCAGGTATGCAAAATAGAGGTTGGTATTACAGATGGTAATCATATTCATACCATATGTCCACTGTCATATGGTGAAGGCACAGCTGGGATTAATGGAGTTTTCAATATTTATTCAAGTCCTGCTACTTGTCAATACCATCCTCAAAATGTTGCCTTTCCTCAAAATTCTTGTGTGGTCAGTTTTCAGTTTTTCAAATTCCCAAGGCACTTGATTTTTTCCTCTTATTATTTGCTAGCCTTTTTAATTCTCCAAGTATCCTACAGGCCATGGATTTGTCAATGGACAATTAGGCTGTGAGGTTAAAGAATCCAGTGGACCAAGAGCAACACTCATCAAAGACTTGGATGGAGGTGGCCAAAGGCATCACAGAACTGAGGGTGGGCCTGTTCCACAACTAAGCCCTGCATAGCCTCAGTCTGCTCAGTAATTCTTTTTAATTCATGCCTCCCCATGGGGTGAGTGCTGGAGTAGGTGGCCTGCTGGTCCTCTGCCAAGCTTGTTTCCCAAACTTAACTAAGGGAAAACACACTGGCCAACTTACCAAGACCTCTTTCCTCTGCACAGTTCAGCCACTGACCCTTCCTGTCCCATACCTTTAACACGAGTTTACTGCTGTTGTGTATAGTCTCACAGTCTCACTACCCCACGCGCCCCTTGCATCGTCCCCTGCACGTCCCTGACAAAACTGTTGCTATTTCCCAGTGTATCCCATCTCTCCTAACACATGCCTTTTGTGCCTCTGCTCCAACTGTCTCCTAACCCAAAGGCCTGGATGAGCATGAGGGAATAATGGCTTTTATACTATAAAGTGGGCAAGCCTTGTTCCCAGTTTCAGAGCTGTGGTTCTGATCTTCCTGGGTGGGCTAGTCATGACCCTGTCTTGACAAGAATTAAGGACTTTCCACATGGGTTGGGCAATATTTAGGCACACGGCATGAGGGAAATGAATCAAAACAGGGATGGGTGGAGAACAGAAGGCTAAGTTGGCAGGGGAGAGTCGAATGAATGTGAGAAAAGCAACTTAGAAGGCCACAGGACTTTGTAAATCTAATTCTGGAAGGCTATCTGAATTAGATGAATACTGCATCCTTGGGAAGTGGGATTAAGGTCAAGAGGAGGAAAAAAGGCAGATGACTTGGACAGCAAGACTTAGCTACTAACCTTCACCAAACTAGCTAAAGAAAGAATCCTAATATTAGTTTCAAGAATCTTTTCCAGCAAAACAAATTATTCACCCAGCTATACTGAAAATATACTGACAGCTACACTGAAAATACAACATTGAAAAAAAAATATACCTTATCTTTTAAAAAACTACAGTAACCTCGTCTCTTTACTGCCCTTTCCAAGGTTCCTGGAAATTTGATGGTTAGCATCAAGCTGCAATTTTCTGGGATAAATAAATACTATCATCTCCTTACGTCCATGAAGCTATATTCAATGAAGAAATTAACTATCTGTGATACTGTCTATATTGCATTCATCTCAACATGTACTTCTATTATGACCAAGGAACTAATTTTAAAGAAAATATCAATCAAAAACAAAATTAAGCATTTGCATCAGAAATCAGAATTAAAGAGAATTACAGCATGTATTTGACCAGGACCCCATAGTAACACTGTATAACTTTTATGATCATTAGCAATCAAATAAAATAAACTTTTTTTTTCAAACAGCAAGCTCTAAGACATTCCAAATTCATGAAATTTTTTGTTAGTACATTAAGTTTCAAATAACTATATTTAATCATTTCACTGGTTTATGGATATTCAGTGAAGATTTATTTCCTTGTTAAACTTGTCACTACTATTTTTTTTTCAGCCATTCAATTTGACTCATGTTCAAACGGAAATTTGACTCATCTTATATTAAAAACATGATAGTTTTTCTATGGGCTCATAAGAGAACTGGAGTAGGCCCACAGAGAAGAAATATTCCCTTCTCACTCCATGATACAGCGCATAAACTTCAAAACAGAGTTTTCAGTTTCCTACAACACTTCCACTGATTATGCTGTACCCATTTACAACTTGTTAGTTCATTTTTTATTTCTCCATCCTCTGTAGACCATGCTGTTGATCACAATTTAGGCACGGTTTCACAGCTAGTTTCTTTCACAATCCATGGCCACGTTGCTACAAAAAGGGAAAGTTCTCCCTATTTCATTAAGTCCTTGGCCCTTCTTTTGTGCCAACACTGGATCAGATGGATTGACTCTATTCAGCTGAAAACTATAAAAATTAATTAATTAGTTTTCAGGCAGATCAGCTTTTTGATCTAACCAATTACACAGCTGCCTGAATGCTGGTGCCAGCAGAAGAAAGGCATTATAACCCATTGCCTGGAGTGGAAAAGTGGTGGGACAGTAGCAGAATAGACTTAAACTGGTTTATGCCAACTGTGAAACTGCAGCCCTAAAATCACATGGAACTTTGCTGAACATACTGATCACCATCTTCAGCACTCTAAATACTAAATGGTCAAGTAAATAGTCATCGATGTGACATGATTAATATATACAAACATGAAATTAACATATCATATTATCAAGCACTGAATCACCTGTTTATTAAAATGCGTACTACTCTACATAGATCTTTGCCTTAGGATCTTACTGAAAAAGGGAACTTTTAGATAAACTTCTGCCCCTCATCTATTTTTTTCTGCTTCATAAACATTAACACTTATAACTTGTTATTAAATGTAACTTCACAAAAAGACCTGTATTGCCATTTCATCACACAAAGAAAATGTTGAATAAATTTTATCCTCATTTTATGTCAGGTCCCTTAAAAATGATTGTTATTGTTACTATACACATACCAGCCATACATTTTTGAAAAAATTGGAGATATATTATTTTGGTTAGTCCAGCAATAATTAATATATTCCTGTACAAGTTTCATCTACCTTCTCACTGTTCATATGCTTTGTTTTATTTGTTCTTGTAATTTTTAGCCCCATTGAAGATCCCAATAGATAAACCTAAATGGATGTTGCATATTTGAAACAATAAAGACATACCAAGTAATTGAACTGCCTAGGACACATAGTAGTAATTTTCTAGAAATGTACTATTCATATCTGTTGAAACAATTTTGTTTCTAAAAGAAAAAGTAGGTGCAAACTCTCTTCTTTATCCCTTTCTTCTTAACTGTATGATGCTCAACATAGATTCCACCAATTTGAACCAGTCAATAATTTTAAGTCAGCCCTGCAAAATGCTATTGCAGAGCTCTGATGAACAATCAGTGTAAGTTTTCTCAAGGAATCATAAATACTATTGTCAGATATTATATACTTCTATGGGGAAGTTTGTCCCAACGTACTGATGAGATTTAGAAATCACCAGCTTCCTTCCCTCAAATATTACATTCTAGCCATTCCAGCAAGAACTTCATCTTGCTTATTTATTCCATGGACCCTCTAGACTCTACTACCTAAAAATAATCAAAATCACAGAACTACTTTACTATAACTGATATTCTTCTACTCTAGCTAATTTCAGAACACTAGAACCTGCACTGTTATCAACAGATGGCAATCAGAAACTTTTTAAAAAGCCAAGCAAAAAAAAAACCCCAAAAACAAACAGGAAAGAGTCAGAAACATCAGGTTTTCTGGCTGTAGTTTTTCCATTTCACCTTTAAATGCCAGAAGCTATTTGTCACTTCTACTGGATTACCTCATAGATGTTCAAAGTCCGCCAAGTGCTTTTCACTATTATTTCCATCAACCTTTCAGTGTGATGACTAATCTGCTGCAGAACTACGTGATGTAACACAATGGTTAAAAATAGTAAGGAATAGCTTTGCTTTTTTTTATTACCAGTCATTTCCGGAGTTCTTCATGCCCTTTCTGTCCTTATAAAACAAAAATTTAAACAGCTTTCTGTCCTTCAGTAACACTTATACATCAGTCTGTTTGCCCACATTACATTATATATATATATATATACATGCATATGTGTAATTATATACATCAAAAATGTATATTTTGAGACTATGACTTTAAGCACTGAAAATTTAGAAAACACTGAAATTAGTGTTGTTGGTACAACCCTACTCAAAAAGCTAAGAGTGACAGAGGCCTGACAAAAATCTCAGAAAAAAACGAATAATTCCACCTTTGAACAAGTATTTGAAATGTCTGTAATAAGTAGGGCTTGGGGCCATGCATGATAAGGGAAAAGCAATGTTTTTAATAGCTGCTCATTAAGTGCATCCTGCGTGAGGTAGGAATTCTGCGAAAAAACAGTGTAATCTCATAATTAAATGTAAACACATGAGGGACCAAGTTTACTCCATCAAAACCTCCCAGGCTTTTTCTCATTCCTTATCCCGTATTGAAGTTCTGTTATCCCCATTGTCCACTCTTCTCTTGTTCTTGTCCCTATTCCTCCCATTTATTTGTATATGTTAGCCTTTTCCTGGCCTGCATTCCACCAAGGCAACTCGTCCTCTGTGTTTCCATGGGGTTACAAAATAGCAAAAATAAAAAGAGCCTGACTGATTTGTTCCAATGACTGAACCTAGATCGAATCCAGTTTCAAACAGTGCAGGAATACAAAGTGTACAAAGCAGGAGTTCAGTTCAAGGTTATTATATATGAAGAAGAACACAGCTGAAAACTTGATTTTGTCACAGGTGGAACTCTGGAACTCCAGTAATATGTAATCCCATAAGCCTGCCCATGGCAGCAAAGTCATTTCTTAGGATATGTTTGTCTGCTCCAAGCACTGTTGAGCAGAAAGTTGGAGGTCATGTAATTAAACATGGTGCATACACAAAAGCTCAAATCAAGCTGCACAGGTCATGCTAATATATTAAGTCCTATGATTTGACTTCTGGACTTGAGAAATCTAACAGTGCTCTTTTAATACAAGTTGTGTGCATATGTACCTGTGTTTGTACACAATATATTTTATAATAAAACCAAATTTGATCAATGCTCTCGAGGAGGTGTGATTCACTTCTCACACTGCTTTACACTACTTTGATTTCAGTGTAGTTATTTCTGATGCATAATAACCCGACACTAAATTATTGGTTCTTTTCATACACGAGTACCCCCACACATAAATCAAGTTTTATATATGCAGTCATATAGGTACAGGTGCCTGCACACTCAAAGATTAAAACAAAGAGAGTGTACAAAGCATTTTATGTGTATTACATTTTGTGTATGGCCGTGTCTGCATTTGTTCTACTGTGTTTTCAGGAAGATTATCTTACTAAGATCCTAGTCAAGCTTGCTGCCAGAAAATTTCAGTTTAGCACTAAAGTGAAAGTTAAATTAAGGAAATAAACTAAACTTACCCCTTACTCCCGGAGGGGTCCAACAAAAAAAGAACATAAAATCTGCTTGTTCAGCTGTGGCACTCCTCTTTTAAAGCTATTGCATTTTGGAACTAAGCAGTCTTAAGTAGCTAACTAAAGACTGTGACATAAATCATGTATGGCATTGTAAGACACAAAAAGTGGTTCTCAAAGTAATTAGCAGTGAGTGACCCTACTATACAATACTTACAGCAACACAAAATGATCAGAAAAATATTGTCTTACAGGGCAGAAGCTTCAAAACTTCTGAATGCCAAAAGCCATCATTCTCAGCAGTTGAATTTGGTTATGCCTCTCTCTGGTAACTGAAAATGTATAGAATCCTGCAAGCTAGAAGCTTTCTGATAGCTATGCCTTTTCAGGGACTCATGAGAATTGTTTCATCTAAAAGTTTCTGCATCTCATTAACTCTGTTTTTTAAAGTGTTCCTGATTGCTGATCAAAATATGCAATAAAGTATACTTTGTTTTAGCAGTACTTATTTACTGTACCTTTTCTGAACATAATCTTCTAGTGCATAATTTTTTACACAGCAATAGACTGTACAAAAGACTGGAGTACAGAGATGTCCAAGCTCACTTTAAGCCACCTACAAGAAGACATCCTGCTACATGGCCATGGCCAAACATATCAGCTTATTTAGTCTGGAAAACCTGCATGTTTCCCCAGCAAGATTTCTGCCCATGGTTAAACTTGCTTATTTATACAGGTATTTGGGTACTTCTACATTGCGCTAGATGTGCAGGTTTCATTTATACATCTCTGGTCCTGCCTGAATTTAACAAGACTTCTTGACTTGGCAGCACTTGCCATGTTGCTGCTACCATAAACTTGAAAAGTGTATTTATTTTTCCCTTGAAGACAGCTAGTATGAAATCCCAATATCACCCTAGCACATAATCCTGATCACATACACAATTAAGGTTTATAAACACACTATGCATTACTTTCCCCTTACTATACCTAACACTGGTGCATTATAGGGTTATTTCATTAAAATCGGGGCAGGTTTCACAAGACTTTTCATTTGGACAGTAAAATACAAGGAAATACAAAATTTCATGGAATAAAATACAATTCAATTATTTTATGAGGCTCAATATTAAATGTGATCGTGTTTATAAGAAAGGTGAATAATTGCTTTGTAAACAAAAGATAAGTTGGGTTTGGCTGCATAAGAAAACAGCAGGAGAAGAAGAGACCTTGTAGAAGTTACTGCAGGCCTTGAAATGACTATAAACCACCACAATCAAATGGCTGTGAGATCAATGCTGCTTATTTCTCTTTGAAAGGAGATGGACAGAAATGTTCAACGCATACTCAGGTACAGAGATATCAGGTCTTCAAATTACACAGAAAGAAAATAGATGCATCTAAGGAAAAAAAAAAGAGATGAAAGGCAAATGTACTCGCTGTACTACCTAAGAAGTTTCATGTTAAACTCCATTTCTTATTCCTAAAGACTCTATTACCATTAAAGTAAATAGCTCAATTTCTGTAAAGCAATGAGAAGCACCATTCTATCAATAACTTATTTTGTGGGTAAGAACTTGGAATTTCAAACCTGGGCAAGAAATTACTTTGAATGATTGCTGCTGACAATTGTTTTGCTTCATGCTATTTCTTGACATTGTATCTGGGTGGTAAATAGTTCCTTTCCTCTGAAATTTTGAAATCTCAAAAATATTTCTTCCCCACATTAGAATTAACCCCAGAAGTTTCAAAGTTTCCCCACATAAAAGCAGGGAAGACAGAGTCCAGAACAGCCAAAAGGCATCAGTTCTCAGTGTCTTTATTTTAATGTCAGAGCAGGAACTTGAAATTCATCTTTCTGAAACCCAATCCCAGTGCTCCCTTTATTTTTCAGATTTTTCATTCATTTTTTTCTTTCTTCTTCATTCCTAGTAAAAGTGTTCATGAAGTATCATTTTCAGGGAAAAAATATTATCCCTCTTTAACAGCTTTTGTAGAAACAGAGAGGAAAAAGAGACAGGCATTTTGTCAGTTCTTACTGCAACAAGCAAAACCAGGTATGTGAAGGAACATAGTAATTTGCTTAGTAAAAAGATATATGTTTACATCACGTTGAGAATATTAATCTAGTCAGTTCTAAGGTGTAATGATGCAAACCATTCTGTTGAATTAGATAATAAAATAAATCAACATACTATTAACAACTATTTCAAATATTCCAGATTAAATTGGAAGTGAAGAGATCAGGCTAACATTATTAGCCAAAGAATTTTCACCACTCATATGAATTTAAATTATTTAAGCCAGTTTCAACATTTGAAGAACTTTCCTGCTCTCAAGGGAGATATTAAACGTATACGTCAGCAATTCACAGATTGCTGCTGCTGCTAGTCACCAGAATCTGGCTTTAATTCCACACAGTTAAAATCTCTCTTCAAATTAAAAGTGTTTAATTCACTAAAAACATATCAAAATCAAACAGAAACTAAATAAACATGCTAATGATCAGCAATTTAAAATGATACCTTTCCTTTAGGACCTGAGAAGGGGAGGCGCCTGATTATCCAAGTGGTCTGGAGAGTGAGCTGTGATCTCATTTACATGGTAGTAATGAGCACATAGCTTTCTAACTACTTCCTGAACCGTTTGCACACTGAGCAGACTGAACCTGGAGTCCAGAGCGCAAAGAATATGACACTATAGGGAAAAGGAATAGTCCGAGCCAAAGGAGGTTACAATAAACATTTGGATACAATTTGCATGGATGTGAGGAAAAAACCTGGGTCATACTGTGGCAAAGAGTTCAGTAGTTTTCATTTCCCAGCCTTCATACATTTTAGAGCTACTGTAGTGCAGCCCTGTTCCCAGAAAAAACAGAGGATGAGGCAGTGGTCTTGACAATTCAGCCTGCCTTAGGCAGGGCTCTTGTTTGTTGTCTCTTCTTGAATGACAGTGTGGTTTCAGAATGGCCAGCAGAAGATGTTTCATTTGTCCTTTCATTCTCCCCAGCCATTAATCATACAGGCAGGGGCTTGCTCTTCTGTTCCCTCTGAAATTCTCCTGTACCATTCCTCAATAAACCTGGCTATCAAAGATAGCTTTGAGAGCAGTCATCAGCCATGGAAGGGATTAACAAATCATTTAAGTGCTACCTGGCTGCCTGAGGAAAGAGGGGCTTTATACTCAAGATCTAATACTTTCTCTGTAGATACTGAAGCTGACCATACTGTGATTTGACAAAGAGGTTTCAAGGAATGCAAAGTGGTCCCATTGCTATGTAAGAATTCATTTATACTTGCATTTATTGAACAACAGGGTAAATCATTCCTTTTAGATTTCTTTTCTAATATGAGACCAAATGTCAGCTAGCTTGTCTGACAATCTTTATTTCATGCAGACTGTCAGATACACATGCTAAAAACTCCCAGTGACAACTCTGGTTTCCCCAAAAAGGTTTTTTTTCCTAGGAAGTCCTGTTCTACAGGTGAATCTGGAACTTTCTGTGATGTTAGGCAAATAATGCTGCCTCTAGGAGTCTTCTAAATCTATGTGTGGTTACGCACTTCAATTTAATGGATTTAACCCCATTTCTCTGAAAGAACCAATAAAGTAGCTTCATTACACACTTCTGCCTGTGTTATAAAATTCTTACAGCTGTTTCACTGAGAGGGTCTTCAATCTTCCTTCTTTGAAGAAAGGACTTAAAATTCGGCAGGATCCTTTTCACTGTCACTATGCAGTCTCACCCTGTGCAGACATGCCCTAAACTTTTGAGAAAAATCAGGAGTTTGCACGTGCTCGATGAAAGCTTGCTAGAGGGTATCAAGCAACATTCTTTACAGAGCCTGTTTTCACATTTTGTCTTCCAGACTGAACAGAGCTTTTCCTTGCAACAGCTCCTCATGGCTGCCAGAAACAATTATGGCACTGGGCACTGGAACAGAAAAGAGGCAAACAGTCTTCCTGTGTTCTCAATGTTCTTCTTGTTATACACACAGCTCAGAAAAAGAATCACTTGGGTTGGAAGACACAGTGCTCATAAAAAAAGTAAGTGAAAAGTGTATGGGGAGACTCGACAGGAGAAAAGCAGAAGGGGAAAACTGCCAGGAAAAGTGTGAAAAATATTAATTAGTACTACTAATTTCAACTTAGAACTACTAAGGACAAGTACTTCCCACAAGAACCTGGAACAGGACACACAGTTCTCAATCTTTAAGATTCCTCTGCTGTAGGTATCCTGTTGGGAAAGTCACTGCTGAACTGCATGAATCTTCTCCACACTGTGGTCAACCCACAAAGGAGATGACAGCTTACGGCTGTTGCCAAATAAGTTGAGGACATGTAAAAGCCTCTGCTACGGGTCTGTAAAATCTCTATTTAATGCCAAGATTGAAGCCTGTGTAGCTCCACCTAAGAACAATTCTGTTTTTCAGGAAGGTCTTATTGCCTTTAGTACGTTTTACCTTGTCAGGTAGGATGGTACATTAAAATCAAGATAAAATATGATGCATGCTGCAAATTCTTATTCAAAGTTTAAAACAGATCAGCATTAACTTCACCTGTACAATCTTTAATCTCTTCCTGTGCACATTAAGAGTATATTTTTTTTTACATGAATATATTTGGGATCTCTGCTTCTGTTGCCCTGGTTTTACAGGGCCCCATAAGTTGTAACACTGTAGCTGTAGTTTTTTATGTTTGTTCTGTAAACATGGTTTTTGTTTTTCTTAATCGGTCGGAATTATTTTGCACTTGTGGAATTGTTTTTCATTCCTTTCCCTGGGGTAAAGAAGGATGATTGACCATATCTTTGTCCTGTGAACCTTTAGGGGTGTTAACCCCTTTCACCAATCTTTAACTGTCCTTAAAAACATATAAAAGTAAACAAATAAAGAAGGGCAGAGCTTTTTGGTCGGTCCGGCCTGGAGAATCCACTACTGCTCTGAGACTCGCGTGTTTCTTCTGTTGTCAACTAACCAACATGCTTCATTCAATAGTCAGGAAGTATAGTGCTTAGGGAACAATTAAGGCCTAGGCTTTGAATAAGGACATTATCATTAGACTTCTGCCTCATTTCCTCCAAAAGGCAGACAGTACCCTAGAATGAAGCAAAATCAAAGATTGGTCTTCTCTTCTGAGTGCGAATTTAAAAGTCTCTGTTGAGCTGAATAAGAGGAGATCCTGAGGGAAGGAACAGAACTCTAGACCGGAAGGAATAGAACTCAAGACCTTGAGGGAGCAAACCGTGTCAGGAGAAAGGTGAGGGAAGAGAAAGCAAGGTCTCACTCATGCAATGGAAGACTGCTCTGTTGGAACTGTTCTGCTTCTGAAGTCTGCCAGAAGACCTGAATTCTTACAACAGTGACATAAGTCAGGAAGATCTCTGCTTTTTACACTTCAAGCTCTATAAGCACCTCAAAACCATATCAGCAATCAGGCCTAAACTCTCCTCCGTTCTGAGGAATAGGCATTCTTGACAAAACAGGATTTGCTCTCAGTCTTTCAAGTACACAGCTGTTTCTGTGAGGGCATAGAAACAAGCTCATTTCACAAAATAAATTATTTCTTGCTTGCAAGAGACTCATTTAATATAGCAGCAATTGCATAGAAAATCCCACATGGAAATTAGTTACTCAAAGCAGGGTTTGGCTAGAGGTCACAAACAAAGCAAAAGGGGAAAACATTGATTATGCAACCACAAAGCTATGCTGTGTTGTCAGCTCAGCTGAGGTATGTTTAACTGGAGCAACACAGCTCCATATACAGACAGACAGGCTTGCCTGAACGACAGACACTGTCCTCTCTGGGACAAAACACTCTACTGCCTAAAAGGGCTAATAAGATAAAGGATTCCTGAAATAATTAAAGTAAAGTTATTGCCCAGAATTTGCTGATATTCCTGCAAACAACAGGTGCATGCTAGGAACTAGGATGTAGGGCTACAGGAACCCAAAAGGACTGAAACAACCCCAGCTTCCACGTCAGCTCAGAAGTACCCAGAAGAAGAGTCTCTGCTTTTCTGCACATTTAGTTGGGAAACATATGAATCCTTAAATCTTTGCCTTCCACTAAAATCTGTTGCACCAGAATATAAAACCAAAACATGTTTTATTTACACCTTGAATAACTTTGGAGATACAGAATGGATTCCAACTCCGTCAGACAGCTGCAATTACATGTCACTTCCTCACAGAACTTAACTTGAAAAGCACAACCAGCAACAGATTTAGTAACCTATGTGACTCAGACAGGAGAAAATATTGCAAAGAGTCCTGAATTCCCAGAATATTAAACTTATGAAGGACTGTCTTCATGTCTGAGGATCAGATTCTTAAGGTCCAATCTGCGTAAATGTTGCTTACATGGCTCTTGGCTCAACAGAGGGACCACAAACGTTGTATACTATGGAGCCACTCAACATAATCTGAAGAGAACATTTCCTTCAGTGTAGCTGCAAAACACCATAAATAGGCATTCCCTCTGCTTCTTTACAAAACAAAATCTCAGACTTGGCTCAGTAAGACATCTGCTTCACTTGGGGGAGAGAATCCCCTTCATTTCTTTCCTACAACTATGACTATGTAATATAATCAATACTTTGAACAAAAAGGATGGGTCTACATTGTGCTCATTTTCTCTGACTTCATTATCTGCAAAAAAAGATTACAACACTATGCTGGAGTAAATTTCACTCCCTATGTGCCCTAAAGGAAAAGTTAATTCACAACAAGGGGACAGAATAATATGGAAATCAAAGGGCTGTTATAACCACTCTCAGTCCTACTTGCCTCAAACACTTCATGGCTTAGAAGCTAAGGAAAGTTTTTTTCCTTTTCTGTCAAGTGGCTATTTACTGGAACAGATTAACTTGTCATGAAAATTGTTTAGATATATACATTATAGCAATAAGGGATATACATGCATGGTTCACTCTGATACTGAGACAATTGATGCCTACTGCAATTGGTAAGACTAATCTAGTCCCAGATAAAATGTTCCTTTGGTTTTGAATAAAGAAAACATTTTAATCTATTTTATTTTTATCTTCCTTCAGACAACAGTTGAAAACAATTAGCAGATAAAACATTTCTTGCTTTTCATTCTTCATGCACACACACCATGGACACAGTGAAGCTATTAACCAGTACTGGTGCCAGCAGAGACCCTTGAGGGACTCCACTCATTGCTGGTTTCCATTTGGACATTGAGAATTGACTGTCTCTTATCTGTCTAATAGTCCTTCCATCAAAACCAATGTCTTCCACAATTTAGAGGCAAGAATGTTGCAGAAGTCCAGAGAGATGACATCAATAGCTCTTCCCTTTTCCACTGATGCAGTTAATCCATCCTTGAAGGCTGCAGGATCAGTCTTGTGCAATTGGCCCTTGGTGACTATCTGCCCTCGGTGAAGCCATGCTGGCCACCCCTAATCTAACTTACAGAAAATGTTGCACATCTTGTTGATGTTTTAGTTAAGGATATGCTTCTGTCATTTTAATTTAATAAAACTCATGGTACTCAGACGTGTGAAACCATTTTTTAGCATAAGGCTTCCAGGAAATGTGGCTTTCAAGCAGAAAAATGTTCCAGCAACAAAGGTTATGCTGATTGTTCACTGCAAATAATGTGAGATACTACAGAGGATTCATTGGTTTTCAGCCTGTTACAGTACACACCACCTGATCATAATCTTTGGGAGCCAATGAGGGGTGACAAGGATTTTGGAAATGCTGACAAAGCTACTAAAATGATCTTTAATTTTGGGAATTGAGTCCTTGCACATATTGCAATTGAAAAGCTTGTGATTCTTTTATAGGACTGTTACTCCAGCAATGCCAGTGACTGGATATATTCTGCCTGCAGTTGTGATTTCATTAAATCAGGGTAACAACTCTGAGAATAAATTTCTGTTAGAAAACATGAATACAAATAGGAAAATCTAGACCAAACCTTTGTATCTCAGTAAGATGCAAAAATTTTGACAAACCACTGTTCAATGGGTAACTATGACCTAAATTCCTCTCGTTGAATACTTTCTGCAAGCCAAACAAGGAAGAATTTACCAGTATGAAATATACCCCTTTTCAATCCCATTGGCTTCCTAGGACTTCATTGTCTTATCCATAAAGCTTTGCACCCTCTTGAAATTGGTTTAATTGTGTGTGTCTGGTACCCAGTAAACTGGTTCTGCTGCCATTCCCACTGCTCCTGTTTTTTCCATCGCATGCAACAGAATTACCACTGCTTGTTCTCAGTTCTGTGCTACATTTTCTGGTTTTCAACCAGCTCCACAGACTTGTTGCAAGTCTTGTCTTTATTGCCTCTGATTGCCTATTTTTTCATAGATCATGTGTAGTTTCCTCATTTATGTATTTATTTCTTTCATTAGAATCTCTTATCCTCCAGTGCCTTATCCTCCATTTCTTTCTCTATGAACTAAAGATATGAACCCTGCAACTGTTCACTAAATATACTTAGTAACTATTAACTATGTTTTGCCTCACTGAAATTTTATCTCTTTTTAAGTGTGCCATCACGCAGTCCTTCTACAATATGGCTGGCTGTAATCATCATGTAAAATCCAGTTTCACTAATGAATACTTACCCATGAGTAATCAGGGATTTTGTTGCTATTCCTGTTAGATGCTTCAATTCAGTTATATATTCCTGAACAAAACTTTTCTCCGAAAGTTGGCATATGTCTAAATTATTTCAGCTGTTGTCTTCCCTTCCACTTTTCTGCCATCATCAGTCATCTCCCAAACATAAGACATTAGGGAAGGCAAAGGAAAACCAAGAGGGGTGCAGGAGAGTGCAGTAAAGTGAACAGAGCAGAAACAGAAGGGAAATATCAGACTGAAGGATACGAGAAGAAAATTGAGGAGGAGGTGAACACCAAAGGAAGACGAGTCAAATCACTGTGAAAAAGAGAGCTGAGCATGAAAGGAGAAAAGAAGGCAAGGGAAAGAAAGACGGGGGAAACACTATTCCCATAGATAGCATAAAGATTAGACAATAAGAAAGAGCAGGCAATGAGGAGACAGAAAACAAAGGAGATTAATGAAGTCCAAAAATTAAAAGCCCTGGGGAGATGATCTGTATCAGAAATAAGGGGTGTTTTTAACCAAAATTGGAGATGCCTGGTATAATGGGGAACACTACAGACCAGAGTAGGACAACAAACAGAATAAATATTTTGAAATAAATATTTCAAAGCACAGAATGACTAGAACAGTTGTGCTGCTGTACACTCTAAACAGGAAAGAGGTAAGTTATGAACATTAATCTGGTGTTTCTCTACAATTGAAAAGGAAAGCAGGATGCTAAAAGGAGTTAGTATAAAACTAAGATTGGATATTATGGTGGGGTTTTTTGCTCTATGCTCTTGATACCTCTGTGTGCTACAGTATATTGAATAAGGATAATAAAACCACAGAGCTCTGCTGTCATCACACAATGACACTTGGTAACAGTAAATGTACATTTTACATTGGAGCATATTGCTCCTGATTGCTTATTTCAGCCTTTTGCCAAGCTGTAGTCTGCCCCAATCTTGCTCAACATTATAAATATTTTTAATGGAAATGGAACACACATCAAAAGATGTGATATTATGGTTTATGAGGCAATGGTTAGACCTCATGCTTAGTGGAGCTCATTTTGCTGCAAAAAGGCAATTTTTGTACAACATAATGGAGTACATGGGATCAGTTCAGCTTTTGAGATAATTTCTTATGAGAAATTGCATGTTGGCAGATGCACTGATTTCAAGTGAGGCACCCATCTGCATGTGAAGGTACAGGATTCTCCAACAAAAAAACCTGCAAAGTAACTAAATGAAACCCTTTGAAATTATACTGTCAAATATACTTGGTTCTTAGGGTGCTTTCAAAGCACAGTGCTTTGTTATTGCCATCATGCTTATCTTGCCTAAGGAAAAAAGAGTGACTTGACAGAGGGCACTTGGCCGATGCAAAGCCTGAAGTAATACCATGAATTGGTAACATAAGCGTTGTTGAAGTTCATATTAAAATTCTAACTAGCTTCTACTGTCCTGGGGCTTAAGTACACTTTTCCTGTCAGTTTGTCTACTGATTCATCCATCTAATCAGGAAAAATGACAACGGCCTAGTTCTTTTAAGGACAGGTGGTAGCTCCCACTTGTAGCATCCTCTTTGAAGACTGCTGAAAGGACAACTAGCCCCTCTAGACAAGTGGCTGTGCTGGGGAAAAAGAATGTCTAGTGCCAATCTCCTTTTCCGGGTGGACATGGCACAACAGTTGGGCTTCAAGCATGGTTACATATCTGAGCAATAGATAACATGTGCTTGTGAGGGCAGTGCATGCCCTTACAGGCATTTCCTAGCTCCTCCTTGGCAAATGCAGCAGGCCAGATGGAACTGTTCCTTGGGCTGCCAGTTGGACCACCCTGGTTTGTACCAAACAGGATTTAAAAAAACCCAAGGGGATGGAAAAAGTCTGAAAATTAGCAACTAAAAATAAACAGGAAATGAAGGCAGAACTGTTTCACATGAAGTGCCATAAGTAAATGAAATAGAATTGTCCAGTTGGAATTATAGAAATTATATATATTACTTATGAATTTAAGTAAAAACACTGTGAATAGTGAAAATAATGCCAGGGTAGAAGGGAAAGGAAGGGCTATATTTAAACAAAAAAGCTAAACAAACACAGCTACAACAATGCTATCACTAGAACCACACCTGGATATCTTCAATGTGAGGTAAAGGAATGTGCGCATAAGTATGGCATTTTGAAGGTCTGAAACATTTTAATAAGTTTCCTGTAACCTCCTTTGGAATTCCTTATTTGTCACAGATAGTCTGTTGCTTGAATTTTTTTTTCCTTTAAGTAATACCTTTGAAATATTAAGGCTCAGGCCAAGTACATAATGGAAGCTTGTATTCTATGATTTGTGAGCATGAGCAGTTAGACAGGAGAAAGTCACTGCATAATAACAAGAAGAATACTTCACTAGTTACCCAGGATCAGTTAAGATTTAATGCAGATTTTTTTTTTCAGATGAATGTTAAGACACTGTCGGTCTGTGAGGATACATTATTTTCAAAAGACATTATTTAATGGAAATATAATGCCAAAGAGAAATCACACCACCTACAATTTGACAGTATTGTTTAAAGCTCAACAAATAGGAAGAATCTCTCAAAAAATACAAGGCACAATCCTCTATTGCCAATATAAAAAGTAGATGATCTATACATGACCTTTTCTTTCTGTAGGTTCTGGTATTGCAAGGAGCTGTGAAATTGCTTTCTGACTATTCTATTTAACAGTCACACTAACAACACATAACACAGAAAACAAAGCACAAACAGATATAATTTACACAATGAATCATCTATGCCAATATTGAGAAACTGAGTAAAATACATGAATATGCAAATCCTTTTGGTATTTCAATCATCCGAGACCTTGAGACACTAAAGGCTGTGTTTTATAATTTTGGAGTTTTACACAAATGCAGGCACTGGAGCACTTTCATCATCTAAACAGTTCCCCAAGAAATTTAAACGCAGTGAAGCACAATCAAGCCTTATCAGATAGCTTATTAAGTAGGACTTGCTGGGATACTTGAACTGTTAGCCAGAACAACACAAGCAGCCTGTGTTTGTGCAGCAGGCCAGGAGCCTTGAAAAGTCTTGCTCTTCTGCAAGGTGAATTCCACTGAGTAACACTCAGTTCTGGGGGGTAGGTGGGGAACTGGGGAGGGAAACAACAACAACAGAAAAACAAAATAGACATACTCCTTTCCTGCAGGACACAGGGAATGCAAAGCATCCAGGACAGCAAACTGAGGAAGAATCACTTCAGGGTTCTTTGGATTTTGTCCACTCCCTTATAGTTAAGGCCAGCAACAGAGTCAGAATCTCAGGTGTTTCCACACCATCTCTAAGTCAGCACTTCTTGAGGCAGCTGTCTCTGAAGTGTCACCAAAGGAAGGACCTCTCAGTGCTCATGCTTGGCTACCAAACCTCTTAAGGTAACAGGTGAAATAGCACAAGGTTTCTTTATTATTTTTTTTAAGTCTTGTGGATACAAGTGTAATTTTTTTCTGATTCATTCTGCCTTATGAGCACCAACAGTATTTATATATTTGGATTTTAAAGTAATGGGTAGAAAACTAATTCAATACAACAGAGACTGGTTAACAAAAGGGACATCATAAGACCATTTAAGACAGTGGAAGGAAATTGCATTCTGCTTTAATTGGCAGGCCACCTTCCTTTCTTTTGATACCAAAGTGCCACTACACTTAAATATCCTGAAGTGATAATGTACAAGGTGGAGCACAAAGCATTTTGTTGCTGTTTTGTGGGTATGGTTTTTTTGCCTCTCAAAGAAAATACAGAAGGGTCCTTACAGAAAGACCCTGGGGCAGATTTGTAGTTGGAAATTATTCAAACTGAAATCAACAGAGATGTGATGGTTTCAAACAGCTGATGGGCTTCCTCTTCTCTTTTACAACTGGGACTTGACCGTGGCCATAAAAGGATCAAAGAAAGTCCCAGCACAGAATTTTCATGCCTCAGACATCAAGGACAGAAGTCTGACTCTGCTACAGGTTTTAATGAAGCTTTTTCTTCTTTAATTCTTAGAGCACAGACACTTCAAACGCTAAGAATTTTTCAAATTTTCAGTAATTTAGGAATTTGCAATCTCATAGAGAGTAATGGCCTTCATTTTCCTTTCAGAAATTTAAAATTTACATTAAGACCTGAACAACTAATAAGTAAATGAATCAACCTATTAATTTAACATTTTCCTTTTTAAAAAAGTAAGATTAAATCTTTACTGATTTACTTAGAACTATTCATACGACAAAACTGCAAATAACCATTTAGAATATTATCTATAGCTCAGGGTTCACACCAGAGTTCAACAAGTCTCAATTACTGTCCAGAGATGTTTAATTTAATAATAGAAGGAAGCATGCATTTTTTCCATATACAACAGTACCTTAATAAATGTTCCTTCTACAATTTCCACATTTCCTTAATTTAAAATTTACTGTAATGTTACTCTATAGACTACTGTAATGTGAATTAAATGACAAAATCAAATGCAGATTGCCACTGTGCTGGGCAACATACAAATACATTTAAAATACAAATGGAAAATTAATTTCCAACAGGCTTAAAACAAAAGACTAGAGCTATATTGAACTAACTTACATAATAAAGATTATTAAAATAACTGTATTCAGCTTTCTTTTTTACTGGGTCTTATTCCAGTACTATCACTGTGGTAAGTAAATTTCCAAAAGCAGGTGATTCAGAGACTGTTTTACCCATGACACAATGTGAAGATAAAATTAATTTTGATGTACATTGTACCAAATCGCCAATACAGGTCCTGAAAATAGTGGTTTGTAGCAGTACTTATATTTTTTAGTGTCAGCTAAAGTGTTTAATGAAAACTAATTACCCATTCTCAGTATGAAGCATTGATGGAGTTGGCGGTGGAATCACACTTGGGTTGCAGCACTCCTCACCATCTCAGCCAAAATCCACACAGCCAAGGGTGTTGGCTACCTGTAAAGCAGTGATTTCATCATTTCCAATTGTCTCCTTTCTACAGACATGTAAACAAATCAGAGCATTAACCAATACGGCTCTTTGGAAAGCTGTGTTTCCACAAACACAGCAAATTCAAGAAATTGCATCTCCACAGCATTTTATATTTTATTTAGAAAACGTAAAACTGTAACTGTGAAAAAGAAGGAATCTTGATCATTCATTTGAACAGGAATATTTGAGTATTCACGTGCTTCTGACATATATTGATACAACAGTTCTTCCCTACCAGGACAATAATAAATATTCCACAATGTTTATAAATAGTGACTCACAAAGCAGCAAACCTGTATGACAAAGGACAAGATCTCTCAGTTTTTGTTGCTTTATGTTGAAAAAGCTTCTCAGAGCCCTTGATACCAATGAAAAATGCATGTTTATTTTATGTAGTAATTTAATAACACAAACTGCAATGTTCCTTTCTATTTTGTGGGTTGCCATACACAATGACTGTACCCTACATGCCAAATGAAGCAATGAAACACTATTCTCATTTAAACACTACAGAAAGTTACAGCACAGCCTGGCTAAATAATTTTCTGGGAAGAGCTTAGGTTTGAGAGTGGAAGAAAAGTTTCCTATTATAAACAGTACTTAGCACTTAAGAAGTGCTCTGCATTTCCACAAGGCTCCTCAAACAAGTACGTAAGGATTGTGAGCACTGTACAAGTAAGGTCACAGAAATGGGCATCTTTGTCTAAGAAAGATTTAAAAATAACTGTTTTCTCAAGTAAGAATCAGAACACACTGCAATGATTTCTGTTTCTGAGCTAACCAAAACCCATTGCTTCAATCGCCCAAAAGTTAAGTGGTGCATGAAAAACACTTTTATTGTCCTATCAATGCATGACTGAAAATATTCCATATTACTGTAACATTACTGAATATAAGCATAAGTTTGTGAGTAAACAAAAACTGCATAGGTAGCTAGCTAACGTCTTTGCCCTCACAAGAAATAAATTATCAGCTGAAGTTCAGGTCCAGAAGAGAAGGATCTCCACAGTAAGGGGAGGATCAAGAGAGAACAATGGGTGATTACTTTATACTGACAGAGTTTAGGTTGGATATTGGGAAGAAATTCTGTACTGTGATGGTGGTGAGGCACTGGCACAGGGTGCCCAGAGAAGCTGTGGCTGCCCCATCCCTGGTAGTGTTCAAAGCCAGGTTGGATGGGGCTCTGAGCAACCTGCTATAGTGAGATTTGAACTGGATGATCTTCGAGGACTCTCCCAACCCAAACCATTACATGATTCTATGATAGGAAATTCAGGGGAACCTGTTGAATCAGCTCTGGATTAAGCCACAATGGTAAAATGATAAAGCAGATGTGAAAGAACCTTGATTTCATTATTCACTTTTCCTTCTCTATTTTATCACTAATTGTTGTTATTTTCTTTTCTTTCTTTAGTATTTTTTCAGTGCTAGTCTCATTTTATTTTTACTCATAAATTGTAATATTCTTCAAATAAAAGATATTTATCTAGTTCTACCCATCAGTGAGTGAATTGCTGCCTGCTTTGAGAAAGGATGTAAAAACAAATCATAATTAACCCATTTAAATGTTACACCTTTCTCTTTGCCTACTGGGTGGATCTCAAAATCCAGTGTGGAATCCTACTCCAGAAACCTCTAAGGATCAGTAAGAAAGAAGGACAGAACTGTATCCCCATCAAGTTATTTTTCTAGAGGTGTCCTATTTATGTCCTACATGACTCTCTCCCTGTAAGAAAGCAGAAAGATAAATAACTCATAATTACTAGGTTATCTGCTTGAAATTACATTTTTAACATCTTGTTCAAATCAGTATTGAAACTCCAAAACTCTGTCTCCTAACCAAAAATACTGGAAAATTTAGAATTATTACCTGCCCACTCAGCTCTGTCAAAACAATTTGATTGTGCAGACTTCCAGACCAGTTCACTGATTTCTTGGTACAACAGCACTCTCAGGGAACACGCAGCTGTCACTTAGAAGTGTTTCCCAAAGTTTTATCTATACAGATTACCTCCTCCTGAGACATGCAAGTGCCCCTGGTGTTAAAGTTCAAACCCTTTGGAAGGCCATGCTTGGTGGAGCGATACACAAGCCTCCCAGAAGAACTGAACATTTGGTGTGAGGTTCTATAAAGAAAACACAGGCCCAGAGAGAACAACCCACACAGACCCTCTGCTCCTTCAAGCTGCCAGAGGCACAGCATTCGAATGTCCTCAGAGCCTTTCTCCCTTACATATATTCAGATAAGTTTATCATAAACAGTTCCACAAAAGTGCATCTCAGTTTCTATAGTAGAAAAAAAATAAAGACTGCTAGAACAAAGAATTCCCTCGTGAACAACTAGCTGACCCCTGAGTTTCCAAAAAATGTTGAGTGGCAGTAGAAACTCATCTGACTCCCACTGATACTTGACTGATTTGCCAGCAAGATTCAAAAACTCGTCCATGACACAGATATTGTCTTGTAAACAATGTACTTCCATATTAAAAATCACTAAGTATCATTATTCCACTGGATGAGTCTCAAAAAATTGATCCCTCATGAAAGTCAGTAACTAGTATCTGAATGGTGACCTATACCTACTAATCTTGTCCCAAACATAGAAAGTAGGCTACAACTTTTTATTGTCCCTGGAATGCTATGACTCTCTTTTACAATTTAGGCCCCATTCTAAAAAATTATATGGGGAGTAGGAGAAGTTAAAAAGCTGGAATAGTGATGACTTTAAATCATGTTTTTGCCCAAATTAAAACCAAATCTCTGCTGTAAGGGTTAAGTGCAGTCTGTTTACCTCATTCAGACAACATCTAGTCTGCAGTGACCATTCCTTGGGAAATTAGGGATTCCCTCACATCTGTAACAAATTACATGGAGCAGTACAGCTCATCCTTAAAGTTCATTTGATAGTGATTGTAATACATGCCTTAAGGTTAGGATGGAGTGCTTAACTCAATCACTTGATTATATGCAGAATTTCAAATGCTACAGAAGCCAGGCTGCATATGGAAGTTCTGGGATTGAGGACAACTCACCTGGAAATCAAGGCTCTTATTATTCATATCCTACCACAGGCAGACCACATTCATAGGGAGAACACTACTGTCTAATGGAGAAAGAAACATGCAATAGAGTAGAAGGAGTTTTCTATTAGAGCTGTCCAGGAACAGATGGTTCCAGCATCTGCTATTGTCTCTCCTTATCCTGAGTAATTTATTTATTTTTTAAAATGTGGTTCAACCTTAAGTTCAGTGAAAGTTCATCTGGCATCCACATCAGTTTACATCTTTATCCAAGGATCTTCTTTGTTCATGCATCTTACAGTCAAATGAAAGAAATTACTCACACATTGCCACCTGTGTGTGAACCCACCACCTACTTAGATTTATTTCTCACCGAAGTTAATGGACTCTTCATTTCAAGGTTTGAAGAATTTACACAGTCCAATCTGTCTTTGAAGACCACATTCCTGGCTGAATAGTCTCAGGCTGCAGAACCAGGGAGTCCCAAAACCTGATGGTTTGACAGTACCGTGTACAGATGAAGCAGCTTTATGGCCACATCCTAAGCTACTGGCCAAACGAGTGCCAGCATTCCATTTTAATTACTGGGAATCTGAGCATGGTTTTTTGGTTAAAGATTCACTATTCTACTTAATCTATGATTCATATGCTTGAAATCTGCTGTGCAACACAGGAGTGTGAGGGGGGGCAAGCAGGCCAAACTGAGTGACTTCAGTGATGGATTCACAAAGAACAGCCTCTGGAAGAATTAGCTTTTTACAAAATCACCCATTTCCTCCAACTTCTTCTTTACAAGACTGGGACTCAGGCTACAGCTTTAATCCTCTCCAGACTGATCTCATCCGGTCAGGATTCAGACTGGTAACACAATGTTCCCAATGCCCCTTCAGGGAGACAAGATGGAAAAAGTAAAGAAAGGAGAGGGTAAAATCTGTAACCAGAGGTCAGTGGAGGCTGGACAGGCACTTGAAAACAATGGCCTGATGTATGTAGGACACTGCCCAGAAGTGCACACGAGCCTGCAGAGCTCACATGGGATGCCAGAAATGTGAGGCAGTGTTCTGAACTGCTCGTAATCATTTAACACAGCAGAACAGCTGATTTGGGGCAGGCTGTTAGCATGGGGCTGAGAATGAGTGTCAGGTACACCATTGCTTTCCCCATGTGCCAGGGCCCTGGGAAGCTGTGAGAACAATCCACCAAAGAACAATTGTAATGGAGCTGAACTTTCCAAAAGATAAATTATGGTACTGAACTAGAGATCTTTCTGAAAGCTGCATCACACATAAGAACTGGACACATGCTGTTCCAGAAAAATACGTGACAATGGTTGCTGACTCCGCTGTTATTTTCCACCTGTGTGAGAAAAGTTTTTTGTTTGTAAAGTAGCCTCAAGTTAATGTAGCATATATGCCCAATATGCAGTAATGTGGTACATGATGCCTTAGGGTGTATTATACAAAAGCTACTATGAAGAATTTCCCCAAGCTTCCATACCAAACAGGAATTGACTCACACTGATCTATGGAACAAAGGGAAATGCTCACGCACTGCATCAACACAGGGAAAACCTGTGGAATTCTGTCTGACATCCCAGTCATTGGGCAGCTCAGAGCAGAGCCTCCTGACCATTTACTTTTAACACTGCCAGGGTACAATTTCCATCCCCACACTCAGCAGGCTACAAAGAATACTAGGCACAAATATTTAAGTCCATTATTTAGCTCTGGCATGCACAACATCACTAGCTTAGAAAGACCTTTATTCCTTTGGTAAGTATTACAAGCATTTCAGAGTTGCCCTGTTGACATCTTATGCAAATTGTTCCTGCAGCAAGTTATGGATACCTCAAACACTGGAGCAAGGTACAGCATACATGTGGCTTGTAAACTGCATTACAGAGTGGGATTACCACAGTCCCTGGCAGGAAAGAAAGATTTTTTCCCACAGCAGCTTCCTTTGTCTCTTTGTAACACACATAAATAGAGACCCACTGTTGAGGTGAATTACAGCAGGTAGTGAAAGTATGCAGGCTATAGGCAAGAGGGCCTCTTGAGTCTTCATTCCCTCACAAAACGGTTTGCTTTATCTGCCTCCTAGTTAGACCAGCCCTCATTGCAAAACTGAACTCACGTAATTGAAGGTTTGTGTTAGCGGCTGACGTGATGTGCTAAAACAATCTGCAGGTCTTAATCCCTGATGAGCCAATCAAGTGGAGTTCACATCAGTCCAATACTGCTTTTGTACACAGATGGGAATCAGGGGTTTTTGAAGTCTTGTGTAGAGAGTAGATGCATTAGTTCACAGACTCAAATGGTCCAGGTGGCTTCAGCTGGGTTAGAAGATTTCGAAGAGCCATGGGGAAATCTGTGGTAAATGCATACCCTAAAAACCTTTCTGTGACTGTCTGGGCACCTATTTTCCCATAAAAAATATATTAACAAGTCCTGTTCATTCATGCTATACCAGCTTTCACACCTTGTATTTGTGGTATGCAAAGACAAGCAACATGTTATTCTCAACCCCATGAAATGATGAGGGCTATAGTACAGGTTGGGTAGAACCAACCAGAAATGTTTTGACCAACTGAAAAAATTCTGTTACATCGCAAACAGAAATATAAGCAAAAATATAATGGTTTTATAAACTTCTGACTAACCACAAGATGTTTTAATGAAACCATTCCAGCAGTTTTCCTTCTTCATTACCAGAGGAGCTCCTACAGTGAGTGGACTTGTGGAGTTCACAGCTGTGGGGAACTCCTGCCATAAAGACTGTCCCAGAGTCAGAGTTTCCTGATATTTCAAGTCTCTGCCCTGAAGCCACAGGAACCCCAGCCCCAGTGATGCAGCCCAGAGCCAGAAAAAACTCTCAACTTCACTTCTAATGGGACTCTCAGGACAGTTGGGCTTTCACCCAAAAAAAGCCAGAAGCACAGGAGCCCAGACTGCCAAACCTTGAAACTCCTGCCCAAGTCCTCATTCCAAATTTCCAGATTCCTGCGTCTCTGTCCATCTAGCTGACAAAAAACAGGGAGATGGGAACTTTAAGCTTCAGGAGCCGCAGCTGAGGCAGAAGCCTCAGAGCTTGAGCTCTCAAGCTTGATGTTTCCAAGTAATTTAAACAAACTATGTGACCTTTAGAAAGATTTTTCTGCTGTCCTCTGTAAATGAAACATATAAGATTTCAAATTAAAGGCTTTTTTTTTTTTTAGAATTGAATCTAGAAGTGGAACTCTAATTTTGAGTATCTACAGCAGAGAATCCATGACCGAGTGTTTCTCACTGGTCTGTGATACAGAGTAATCCCAATAAGACCACAGAATTTTAGAATATTTCAAGATGGAAGGGACCCATAAGGATCATCAAGCCCAATTCCCTGCTCTTCATAGAACTACCTAGACAGAAAAGGAATCATTGGCTTCACAACACATCCTACAGTTTACACAAGGACTCAGTGAAAAGTGTAATTGTAATGACATATGGAGACATTTCACCATCCTTTCACCTCACAAGTAAGTGGTTGTGAAAAAAAAAGAAAAAAACTTTTTTCTCTTTACAAAATAAATGTGTTTCAGAAGTTCAACTCAAATTCCAGCTAGAACAACAGCAGAGTCACTCTCCCAAGGGCTGAAGTCCACCTGCTTTATCTAGTTGTGTTCTTGATACAGATGGGGGATACTCCCCTGCTAGTATCTGAAATACCATAATTTCTCAGAATATTGTAATTTCATAATATCATAATTTCCAAGCCTGCTCCAACACTGCAATGTTCATCCTCATGGCATGCCAGGTATTTGCTACCAGTGTGGACAGCTGGAATTTAGCCTTGATGGAAGACACACCTCATAAAACATGGGCTTAGCTTTTCACAAGTGAGGTGACCACATGGAAAGTTTTCCTGTGAATCACAAAAACATGTAAATCTGTGCCATCAAACAACATCTGTTGGTAGTTTAGGAATAATCTCATGCTACTGTTTGCTTCCATCAAACCTGGTGCCATGAAATCACTTTGCCCAGCCTCTGCTCCCACCTGCAATCTCCTGTGGTAAGAGTATTTCCCAGAATTGACTCCAGCTGCAACACGTAACTACACATTTCCTCTTTTGTTCAAACTGCTGGGAAGTTCATGAACCTAGAATCATAGATTCACAGAATCTTTAAGGTTGGAAAAGGCATCCAAGATCACCAAAGTCAACCTTTGACTGAGCACCACCTTGCCAACTAAACCACAGCACAAAATGCCACGTCCAGTCATTTCTTGAACACTCCACAGACAGTGATTTCACCCGACCCTGGACAGTCTGCTCCAATGCTTTAACCACCCTTTCTGTGAAAAAATTCTTCCTGATGTCCAACAGGTCTTCAAACCTGAAAGCAAGTTTCTTGGTGCAGCTGAATTCCCTTGCAAAATATGTATAACATAAAATAATTTGAGAAGCAGTGAGTTCAAGTGCATGCCTCAATCAGCCTTACACTCAGCCACATTCAATCCACACGATACAGGTACCCAAGGACGTTTCATTATATATGAAATAATACAGACAATTAAAGGAATGGTGTGACTCAGCACAATCTGCTTATGTCCCAGGAAAAACCAGAAGAAAGTCAAGCTATATTCAAACAGTGTGGTAGAAACAGCCACCCTTTTTAAAACTTTCTAACCCTTTCACACATAATTGCACTGTAACCCAAAGATTCTTACTTATTATCGTACAAAGATTCTCATCTATATCAGAAGAAATAATAGAATTTATTCAGGGCACTCATGGCATCATCATGTTTAATTATTTCTAGTAATGAGCTTCATGTGACAGAATCCAGGTTGCCTTAAAAAACTGACATGTTTATTATCCATATTTCCTATCTGTATGTTTTTACTTCATAAGTATTCCCTTATCTCTTTTTATCAGAGGCTGGAAGTCACCTGAAGTTGACACTCTGAACTGGTATACACTAACACTGACCTTGACTTTGCATTATTAAAATTAAAATAAAACTCTGTGTCAACCAAGAAAAATACTTCATTAGAAAAGAAGCCAACTTGTACGTTCAAAGAGTGGAAAGGAACATTAGATTAAATCAGGTCTTCTTGCACAAAACCCCAAGAATCAGCAATTTCTATTCAAAGGTTTTAAAGAACATTCAACCTCCTTCAAGTCTTTCTTACACATCTTTATATCACCTCATCACTATAGACCTTGAAGTTTTGAGCACTTTATATAAGGCCAACAGTACATCCCTCAGAATCTCCGGGAAATGACTCCATCATAAATCCATGTAAAATTTCTGTGTAGAAACAGATCTTCACAAACTGTTGGTTCTTTCTTAGTTTGGTAGTTTGATCTAAAGCCCATTTTGGGAAATTTTTCTCTAATTAATACACCTCAAACTCACCTCCTCTGAGAACTGCTACAGTTATTTATGCCTACACAGGAAAGGAGATATATAGACCTCCTGCTCTGTCCTTAGGCCACTACAGTTCTGGGAGATACACAGACCTCCTGTTCTATCCTTACGCCACTACAGTTCTGCCAGTGTAACCCCCTGTGAGGGGTCTGCTCGGGAATAAAAGTGACTTTATTCTGACACTGTTATTCCGCTGTATACCAGAATCGCTTTTATTTCAGAATTATCTATGCAATACCCCAGAGCACTGAAAAGAGCATAACTGTTGTTGTAGAACTGCACTGCTACAGCTTTGCCATGTCAGGTTGCTCATGGAACATTTGTGCATTGCAAAGCATAACTCTTCTCTAAAACTACAAAGCACAGACGCTGTATCTCAGGAATACACCCTTGTTTCACCCACCAACATGAGTGATGAGGCCCAAGCTGCACCACAGGCCTTCACTGCTCACGTGGATGTGGCTCAAGTCTTGGTTGGGAAAACCTTCCATCAAATGAGAGTCAGTGGCAAGACAAGGGGTAGTCATGAGTTAAGGAACCACTTGACCTCATAAATGCACTTGAAGGGAAAGAGTCTTTGTGTCTACTCAGTAATTTATCTGATGTGCTATTTATCCATGCCAAGCTCCTATTTAGTCCAGTGTGGCTGTTTTAAGAGTTCAAGTGTAAATATGAAGAGACTTGATCTTTTTGGTGAAAAACAGGAACAGGGCCTAGTTGATTTAGAGACATCAGTGCACATGAGGAACTTAACAAAATACTTCTTTCCCTTTCTCCTTCCTAGGGGGGCTTTTTGGGTATAAGCCAATTTTCCCTCTATTTCTGGGATGAACAGCCAGTCCCTGGTAAACACACCTCTGACTTTGGTTATCCAGCTGCTCATTGCCTCCAAGTCAGTGGTTGTAGCTGCACCCACACCTCAGCCGCCTCTGAGGGCTCACCCTGGGTTGGGGTTCTCTAGGCTTTTCCCTCCATTTCACTTCTGTTGGCCTTTCCCTTTCTGGATGGCTCCCGGCCTCATAGGTGCTTTCTTGCCACCAGGCACCAGGTACTTGGATCTCCCTGCTCTTCCCACACAGGTCTCCCGTCCTCCGCACAGTGGGAGGATGCTCACCCCTCCACATGCCGCTCCCTCACACCTTCAGGAATGGCCGCCGTGCCGCCACACCAACAGGTTGTGCCTTGGTCATCGCGCTCACACACACCGAGGGTCTACCAGCCCAGTCCGCGGCACCTTCGGGGGCAGCCACGGTGCCGCAGCCCCGCTGGAAAAGCCACCAGGAGCTGAGGGCAGCTCCCGCCGTCGACGCCCGCGCCGCGCTTGGCCCC